>JAMPIV010009656.1:0-96212 GCA_024509875.1 Oreohelix idahoensis
ACTAAGATACAACTCGCTGGGAATCTATAATCGAGGCCCATTCCGATATAAGATATTATATTGACAGGACTTTTTAATGATGCAATGATAGAAATAGCTGAGTGACGAGTCAGTAGACCAAAATGGCCGAGATATAAAGCTGAAACCCTTGCCCTAAAACTCAGAATTTTTAAATTTTTATGTTGTCCTGTTATATGGCACTATGTTTTTAACGAAATAATGTTGCGCTAGTAAACTGTTGCAAAAGCATAACAAATAGAATTGACTAGTGTCTATAACAACTTTGAGAAATGTTTCCTCCAAAGCCTTACAGAATATAACAGACAATGACATGAATCATTTCAAAAACATTTTCTGTGTTGATGCTACAACAGATAGCTGTGAAGAAAGTATGAAAGCAGAATCCCTGATTTGATACCAACGATTGCGAATATAATTACTAAGAGTGACGTTGCAGGCCAGTATAAAAGCAACACACTCATGAAGCAAAGAGAAAACACCACTAATTTTGGATCCCAAAACTAAATTCCAAACAATAGAATTTTTCTTTATTTACTACACTTCTGATGTTCAGCAAACAATTTCTATGAAGAGAAGGTTCGAGCAATTGGGAACAATACACAGTCTTTCACCAAACCGTCAATCCAATAATTTTTTTCCTTGTTATAAACTCCCCTAAATTGAAATCTAACTACACCAATAGCTCTTAACAACAAAGATGTACAAAAAACCTAGAAGGCGTTTTATCACGTCAAGAAAATAGAGACATTGAATGCGCCACATTGAGCAACTAGTCTAATGAACTGAAAGTAGTATCCAAATTAGTAACCAAGAACAGCAAATATACACCGCCAAATTGAAAGTTCTTCGTTATATATTATTGAAGCAATAACATTGCTCCTAATGTCGCTATTAAGCCTTAATAACACATTATTACTAACTTAGCCTGTAACGGTAGCACGGTAGGTGAGCGCTACAAGTTTTTTAAAACTGAACTGTATTAAACTTATTTTCACGCTCAACAATGAGCCGATACAACTAGAATTGCGGAAGGAACTTGCCATGATTTCAATTGAACGTGAAACATCGGTCACAAAATCTAGACCTTGCATTTCTGCTTTTGCAAATAATGAAAGCAAGAAAAGTGCTTTTTAAGCAGTACATACTTAAAACAACAATATATATTCAATAATGAGAACAAAAATTAGTGCTATATAAACTATAACATGTACATACTATCGTTAATGTGATTTGTGACACAAACAAGTTCATCGTTCCGCAATGAGTCAGACACGTCATCCCCTATATGTAAGTAATGTAACCTGCCATTTATTTTCATTATAATTGTCTCATAATAAAAAGTTAATGGTTTAATTTATGACTACAAGCATTTTCATTCAATTTACATACATATTAATTAATGGTACTGTTTGCGTGATAAATTCTCGTAACAACCGCTTTTAATTTACAAAATCTATTTTATAACGCAAGGGCAACAACTGCTTGAAAATTATAGTCACTTTTCTCGGTAAGAACATTCTCTGGTCTTTCCCCGCGTTGGTATTGAATGCAGTTTAAGTCACATTTGAGCTGTGAGTCATTTATTGCGACTAAGACACTTGCGCATGTACTGGTCTTTGTATTCTTTTCGTTCTTTCCTTGGGCGAATCGGTTTCCGCGCGCCCACCACCTAGTAGAGTGAGCGATTTTGAATGGCGAAAGAAAGAGAATTGCCCTCGGTTGAAGAGGGGATCTCCGCTATTTTTTGTTTCTGGTCAGGGATGTGTAGTTCCTCTTAATTGGTTTATTCGTTTTATTTCGAAGATAATAACCTCTCTCTCTCTAGTGTTTTCTTTTCCCACATGTACGGGAGGCGATGGATATTTGCGTATGGTGTATTACATCCTGGAAAGGCAAGGTAAATTTGGACTTTTTTTTCATTAAACTCCTATCGATTTTTGGGTCGTGAGTGATTTCTATTTCGATTCATAACCTGACTTTTTTTTGCAAAGCTCGATCGTCACGCGACAGATGTTTTTTTCTTCTTCTTCCCCCAGCCTCCAACAATGTCACGCTGTAATCTGTACTGCATCGGTTTGATCATGTCCCAAGGCGACCACTTAACTTGCTACTTTGTAAAAAATGAACCTAGTGTTTGGAAAACCATTTATATATCCTAGAGGATCATTTTTTGTTGAGGACATTATTTAATAATTATAATAGACTCTCGGGTCCAGACAGTGTCTGTCTTGTGTCCTTGTGTCCTGTCTGCCGAATGTCAAGACTACCTAAGAGGACAGAGTGAGAAACTGATCCTCATACATAATCTGGTTATCAACACCTGGCTGTAATTATAGAAAAGATGGAGTTTTTTTTTCACATGACTCTATACCTAAATTTACAGCACTATGAAATATAACATGCATCTGACTCATCATTGTAATGCTGTCTACCGTCTATTGCTGTATTGAATGTTGCTGTGATAATGACTGTTTGATGTGCCTACATATTCGCGTAACCATTTTGTCACTGTGGCGTCCACAATAAATAATGAAGAAAAACGTCAACGGCTGTTACAAGAATCATTGACTTTATACGTCGTGAGTTTACTGACGTCCTATGTGGATTGCCCTGTTATTTTTGTATGAACATTGTTTTTGACTGAACACATCTGCACACCACACAAAACCAGACATGCGGATACCATCCATCATCATATGGCATCACGCATCATTTGGTGGCCATAAGCTGGTTTGATTCTGGTACTAGCAAACACGGGGTCCCTTACCCACTTCATTTTCAACAAGAATTCATCAGCATCCTTCAAGAAATTAACATTCTTCAATACAGTCAACATCTTCAAAATTTTCAAAGTACTCGGCGTTGCCCGGTAAAAGTCAAAATTTCAACTTTTAGACGGAAACAAGAATTTGACAGTACCCGGCGTTGTTACATGTTGCCGGATAACTCGGACTGCTGTTATCTTTTACGCAAGTCAAGCAAGTTGCTGCTGTCAAGGTTCCAGTGCTGTCGTTTTTGTGAAGGTCAAGTGCCGGTTGAAACGGGTTGTTTTCTGAAGAGGGCCAAGTACCGATTTCCATCAACTTACTTTTGGATTGGAAGGTCAAGTGCCGAAACAACTCAACACACAGTATTTCAGAAGCTCTTGTACCATCGTGTTAGCAGTGGAAGCAGTTCAGATGTGCCATCATCGTTGGAGCTTCGCTCTTTAGGACGTTGATTGACATCCGTTTTTTCTGCTGTTCTACGATTGGAAGCCTATAAGTTAAGTGGCCTGTTTGTATGTAAACTGTGCCCTTATACTTCTGCTGAGTCTTCTGTGTATCATCTCATTCTATATGTTATATGTTTATATGTTATTGTATATTTTTATATTTATATGTTTCTATTTCAGCGGGTTCTCGGTTGGGTGGTGCCCCCGTTAGATTATGCCACGTCATAGAGGTCGTCTATTGTGAGCGTTTTCTGTAGGGTTTGCAAATTTCCGATACTGGAATTTGCTAAGCGACTTCTGTTGCTATTTATGTTAGCTGTGATGACATGTTTTATTATTGTTTTCCTTATTATTTCACCTTCTTTAGTTTTTGTGTGATTTGTTTGTATTTGTTCTCCTACTCTTGTCTCTATAAGTTATAGTTTCATACAAATACACATTTTTTGTATTATGTTTTACACAGTGGTTTGTCATGTATTTTTGTTTAATTAATTATAGCCGCGCAGATATCGTCACATTTTTTGTGATATTTCATTAATTTCTGCTTTATTTTTAGCTGATTTCTCAGCCTGAATTTTTTTTTTGAAAATGGTTCTGCGATCACGTTTTTGTATATTGTTGCTGATCATTCTTTGTTATTGTTTTACCATTGTTATTGTTTACATTACATGTTTTGCATTGTTTTACATTTTCAATGTTTAATGTTTTATTTTCTGCATGTGTTTACATAGTCATTGTTTACAGTTATAGTAATTAGTTAATGGGCTATGCTAATGCACTGTTACTACTATACTGATGATAAATGAATGATGAATAGTGTCGTGCACTATTGAATGAGAAGTGCACTTATGATCAAGAATTGATTGTTGATATTTCATATACAAGTTCTTTGATTGGAGACTTGTTTCCCACAGAGACTGGGATAATATAAGGTGATGTGAATATACAAGTGCTTAATTAAGACTTGTTACACTTAGGTTTGAAATAAATTAGTTAATTATTTCAGGTTTTGGACTCATATGTTAGACAACATGTCTACATTTGAGCACTTTATTGAGCAGGGTAAATTGCTTGGGAAGACTGGTGATAAGTTAGAAGAATTTGCAACTGCTCGATATGATAAAGCAATGGAAGCTGAACAAAAGAACCTGCAGATGCAGGTGGATGAAAAAAGATTCCAAATGGAAATGGAAAAACAAAAAAGGGAATCAGAAAGCTGATGGAAAAGAAAACACTCCAGCCAGCTAGAAACAGCTCTAGACAGCGGAGAGGCTTGATATAAAAGACTTGAAAAAGAAGCTGAAAATAAAAGACTTGAAATAGAGGCTGAAAATAAAAGACTTGAAAAAAGAGGGCTGAATCAAATAAAAACTTGAAAAGAAAGTAAATACAAATGCTGAAAAAAGCGGCCTGAGAAAAAGAACTTTCAAGAAAAGAGGCTCAGGCTGAGGAAAGAAGATTACAGAGAGAGTCTGATGAGGGAAAGAGAAAGCAAAAATGGAACATGAAGAAAAGGTCTTAGCTTTAGAGTTGGAAAAATTGAAATTGACGAGCATGAGTAATGGTAATGATTCAAACAAGGGTTCATCTTCTGGTAAGGCTAATAATGATACTTTTAAGATTAAGGTACCAACATTTAGTCCTTCCAGCGATGACATAATGTTCTATCTGGACAGATTTGAACAAGCATGTACAGCTCATAACATAGACAAAGCAAAATATGTTTATCAGTTATCAGGGATACTGACAGGTAAAGCTCTAAGTATATTAAATATGGTGGATGAACCTGACAAGAACAATTATGAGGTTGTCAGGGCCGCTTTGTTAAAGAAATATCAGCTTAACGAAGACGGCTATCGTCTACAAGTTAAAAACATGGTACCTGAAAATGGAGTTGAATTCTCCGAGTTTATTGCAAGAATACGCATTACTTTCTCACGATGGGTTGAACTATCTAAGACGGAAAAAACTTATGAAGGACTTATGGACTTATGGACTTAATACTTAGAGACAAAGTCATGTCGTCTGTCAATGAGTCTTTCCTTGCTTTCCTTCATGAACGTAAACCTAAAACAAATAAAAGAAATGGAAGATTTCTGTTGCCAATACGGTTAACTGCGCACCCACACATAACCATGGGTAACTCTAAAGGTGAAAGAAGGTTTACCAGTTGCTTTTCGGCAGCTCCGTATGGGCCAAAACTTTTGCTCGTAGATTCCAACAAAATTTTTTTGATAGAAAGAGTAAGCGGTAATTTCTGTCAAAATCAATGGAAATCAATTTCATGGTGATTCTTCTTCGAAGAATTGGAGACAACCTGATAGTGTACTCTCGTTACTATCACCCTAATAATTATAAGCATTGCAAAAGAGGATATGGTAATAGAGGTTATTCCTGCCGAAGACCTCAGAACCAAACAAATAGATGTTCGCATCAATGTGAACATGATAGTAATCGTGGAAACTGGACATCGAACCAGGATAACAATTACAATAGAGACAATAATAACTGCAGAGATAATAATAACTCTGATAACTTCAGAGGTAATAATAGTCGGGGTAGATCTCAACACAAAAAAAAAGAGATATCAGCAGGCTAATGCTGTACAACAGGAAACTGAGGGAGCCTGTAATCATGTTGTTGATAGTAAAACCAATGACGCTGTCACTGGCGCTGCTTTTGACTTTGAGAGAGCAAACAAACGCCCCCAAAGCAGTACTTTATTCGAACCGGGTACCATAACTACTTTGAGTTGTGGTCACCCACTTCCCGCTCTTCCTGCTGCTGTTGCGCATGACGGGAGGGGTTCTTTAATTCTACATAAGGGTCTTGTTAATGCTACTCCGGTCTCACTACTTTTCGATTCCGGATGCACCACTATTGGTGTTAGACAATCGCTTGTAGATCCATCTTGTGCTACAGGAAGGGTTATTAAATGTGTCACATTTGGCGGCACTCTAGAAAAATATCCTACTGCTGTAATTCGCATTGCCACTCCTTTCTTTACTGGAGATGTGCATGCTTGTCTCTTACCTAATCCTATTGCGGACCTTATTATTGGTCGTATTCACGGAGTTAGGGAGTGTACCCCACAGCAGATTGCTGCTTGGGAAGATAATAACATGCAAGCTACAAATGCAGTAGTTACAAGAGCACAAGCTCTACAAACACCCGAAACTTCACTGAATAGTGATAATGAAGTTGATAGCCAAGATATAGGTCCACTTAGCTGTAATGATTACTTCGTGATCACATCTTTCATAAAATTGCAAGAAGAAGATCCCTTCTTTAAAAAAAACATTCTTCGTCTTTTCTTGCGAAGAAAGGTGATCCGAATCAGGATACAAATAGAAAATCTTGGATTGCAATGAGAAACGGCGTACTTGTACGTATGGTACAAGATTCGACTACGTCGGCACATTCGCAAAATCTTGTTCCCAAGAGCATGAGAGTGCAAATATTACAACATGCTCATGACTCGCAATGTGCTGGACATATGGGTTTTTCCCGTACGAAGTCGAGAGTCCTTGCGGCTTTCTTTTGGCCTTTTGTCAATAAGGACATTCGTATTTACTGCCGATCATGCAAGGTATGTCAGGAGAGGTCAAATCTAGAGGACCACGACGACATGCTGCGCCTATCCAGGCTGCTGACATTCCTATTCGGCCGTTTCAGAAAATGGCCATAGATATTATTGGCCCTTTTAAGGTCAAGTCGGCCAGAGGACATCAGTTTATCCTTACATGTGTCGATATGTGCACACGTTGGCCAGAGGCTATTCCTCTTAAGAGCATATCTACTACAGATATCGCAGATGCTCTTTGGTTGATATTTTCTCGCTTGGGGTTCCCCAGAGAAATATTGTTAGACCATGGCACTCAACTCATATTTGACACTATGTCACAGGTAATGTCTACCTTACATATTGAACGATCTCTCAGTAGTAGTATCTACCATCCTATGTCTAATGGGTTAGTTGAGCGTCTGAATAGAACGCTCAAGACTTTGCTTGGTAAGATAACTGAAGATCATCCTCAAGATTGGGACAGGGTTTTACCCGCGGCTCTCTTTGCCTATAGAGAAGTCCCTAATGAACACACAGGATTTTCTCCCTTCGAACTTGTCTTTGGCGCGTCCCGCACGCGCGGCCCTATGTCTTTATTTACACACGGAACTCGATCTCATCACTGCCGATGATATTAGCGATGAAACTCAATCCTCATATGAGTATGTCATTGCTCTTAGACAAAAGATCATTGAGGCATGTAAGCTAGCAACTGCTTCATCAGAAATTGCTAAAGAGAAGGCAAGACAGTTTTGCTAACAAGAAATAGATGTCTACGACAACTTTGTCCAGGTGACAAAGCATTCGTCCTACTACCCCCCAGTAGGGAAAAATAGACTTCTTCTTTATTGCATGGAAAGGTCCGTATGCAATAGTCTCTCGGATTTCCGATGTTGACTATGTGGTCGATATTGATGGAAAGCATAAAACTTTCCACATAAACATGCTTTCGGAATTTCACGAACGTCCGGACTATTTGCTGCCTATTTTCCAGGCAACGGATGATGCTCCTGCACCTCACGGTCATTATTCATCCCTGTCTGTCATACAGGATGAGGAAGCTACCTTCTCTGATGTCAACCTTCCCCTTCCAGTGGTTCCATTACATTCCACGGAATCTTGGAAAAACGTTTCTGTTTCTCCTAATCTTTCTGGTGACGAACATCGACGAGACTTGTCGATGTTACAAACATTTCAGGATGTTCTCACTGACATTCCTGGACACACAGATATCATAGAACATGACATAATTCTTACCGACAATAATCCAATTAGGGTTAGGCCGTATCCTATTCCTATACACTTTCAGTCGCAAGTGGAAAAGGAATTGGATGAAATGATTCAATTAAATATAATTGAACCATCGACGACTTTCACCATATATTCTTCTTCCATGGTTATTGTCCGGAAGAAGGATAAGAACATACGAATTTGCGTTGATTATCGCAAATTGAATCAGGTCACAAAAGTTCGACGCTGCTGAACCGATGCCTTTGTTAGAAGATCTACTGATTAGACTTTTCTAATTCTAGATTCTTCACTAAACTTGACTTGTCTAAAAAGGTTATATTGGCAAGTGCCTTTTAGCAGAGCATGCCAAACCCTCTTACTGCATTTTTTCTACTACACCTAGGGGTCTATTTCAATGGAATGTTATGCCTTTTGGTCTCATGAACGCCCCTGCCACTTTCGTTCGCATGATGCGTCGAATTCTGTCACATCGTTCGGATGTCATCGCATACTTAGATGACATCTGTCTCTTCAGTGATACCTGGGAAGATCACTATTTAGGGTTATATGACTTACTGTCCACTCTACGTGAGAATAATTTGACAGCAAAACCTTCTAAAGCTTTTGTTGGTTTTGGTGAAATCTCTTTCCTGGGTCATCGTGTTGGGCATGGTCTCTTGAAGACAGAAGACCACAATACTTCCAAATTACTGAACATCTCTGTTCCTAAAACGAAGAAACTCTTCACTAGACCAAATCAAGAATATATTTTCTTCTCCTCCCATCTTAAGATTACCTACTCTTGATAGGACTTTTGTTCTTCGGAGTGATGCTTCATCCACTGGGATTGGAGCAGCACTGATGCAAGAATATGCAAATACTCTGCATCCTGTTATGTACATTTCTAGAAAACTAAATGCGGCAGAGAGGAACTACTCGGTTTTAGACCGTGAGTTGTTAGCGATGGTTTGGTCAATTCTAAAACTACAAAGATTCCTCCTGGGCGCACATTTCATTCTAGAGACTGATCAGAAAGCTCTTACAGCTATTCAGACTAAGAATTTGAAGAGTTCGAGATCCACTCGATATGCTATAGCTCTTCAACCTTTTCACTTCACGGTACGAGCTATCCGTGGTGCGGATAATGTGATGGCTGACATTTTGTGTAGATGCCCACATGACTCCAACTAATACTTCTGTCCCTAATATTTCCATAAATTACAGATCTCCATAACACACCCTTATATTTTCTACCAATAGAGAATTAGCAACATCTAGTATACTTACATTTTTAGTAAATGTACACAACACTATCCGATTGCTTTGTTGTACCATCACTCACTTCTGTTTCGTTTTTCTTTAAGATGAATAGAGGAGTGACTGAGTAGCTCTACATAAATAAGGGCCGCACCGAGAGGTACTTTTACTACACAGCCCAATTATTAATACACACAGTATATTGGATAACCCTATTGAAGGCAATACTAGATCTTCAAACAGTCTAATTCTAGACAATATATATGCCTCGTGTACCTTCCTCAGAATGTCATTGTTTGACACGGAACTGACAGGACTTACCTACTATTACATCAAGCAAATGACCGAGCTTACTAGATTCTGTGTACTTAACCCTACACAAAGAACCAGAGCAGATATGTCCTTAATCGTCATGTAAGTTTAACTTTATCTAATGTATCTTAACATGTCCATTAACATGCCAAATAACTAGTAACTAATTCAAAATTTTTCCTATCAGGATCTTTATGTACATCCATTTTTAAAGACAATATAAGAAGTATGCTGTACTTAATTAATGATTAAACTTGGTACTTCGACATACGTATATTGTGTTTCATACAATGCACCGTGATGTGTGTTGGTGACTGATTGCGTGATGCCATATGAATGATGGATGGCATCCCGCATGTCCTGGTTTTGTATGTTTTGGTAGGATGTGTTCTCAGTTCAAAAACAATGTTCATGCAACAATAACAGGGCAATCCACATAGGACCCCCGTCACCCTAAAGTAAACCGACGTTATAAAGTCAAAATGAGTCTTGAAACTACAGCACGTTGACCGTTTTTACTTCATTATTTAATTTGTGAGACGCCACAGTGACAAAAATGGTTACGCAAATGTGTAGCAGCGAGCTACATCACAAACAGTCATTATCACACAGCGTAACGCCACATTCAATACAGCAATAAACGCGGTAAGACAGCATTACAATGATGCGAGTCAGATGCATGTTATTATTTCAAAGTGCTGTAAATGTAGTCAGGGCCAGGGAAAACTCCATCCTCACCTCTATTATATAACAGCACCCAGGAGAATAACCAAGATGTATGAGATCAGTTCAGTTCAACCTCTCATTCGTTTGAGAACTCTACAGCAAGTCACACAGGGACCACAGTCTGCCGAAGTATAAATAATGTCCTCAATCTCCGAATATCCTCTACGTTCATAATAAAGGTTTTTTATAAACCTAGTTCATGATTTAACGCAACTCTCAGTAGCAAGTAAATGGTCCTTTGGTAACCACTGCATCAACCTAACGATGCAGTCCCAGTACAATGCAGCGACATGCGTGAGCTGGGCAAAAATAACATCTCGTGACGACACGGACGACTTTCGCAGACTGGGCTATGAATCGAAATCGCTCACCTGACACCAAAATTCACAATCAGAGTTAATGAAAAATGTCTTGCAATCTACCTTGCTTTCACATGAAATACACAGAATATATCACGTCCTCACCGAACATGTGGGGTGGGGAAACTTACCACATAGAGGTATTATATCCGACGTCACCTCTCAAAACGACAAATTAATTCCAGTCAACCGAGGGAACTATTGCTAACCATCCATCGGACAGAAACAAAAATAGCTGAGACAGATCCCCTCTTCAACCGAGGCTATCTCTCTTTCGCCATTCCAAATCGCGACTCACTCCCACTACTAGTCGGTGAGCTGGGCGGAAAACCCGATCGACCCCCCAAAAACCGAGACAAGAAACACGTTCCGCACCAACCCATGGCGCAGGCCGTCCAGGCGAAACAAAAAATCCCCTTCGACCACACAGCCTCAAAAGTTCCCCAAATGCAATCCATTCGATATACTAACGCCGAGAAGATAACAAAATTGCTTTACCCACCGAGAAAAGTGACTATAGATTTCAAGCAGTATTGTTGCCCTCTGCACACGTTTATAACTACTGTCAGATTATTGTATTAAAAACACGATGTTGCGTGTGATTGACTTTTATCACGCAACACATATCGACTCACACCGTTTACTCCCGACTAGCAAAAATAATTGTGGAATCACACATTTTTTTTTTCAATGAATCATAGAGCATTAAGCGATAAGCGGCTCATATCACACGCATGGAGCGGGAATTTTAGCAAGGTAACGTCTGCGAAATTAAATGGTTGGCTGGTTACACATAACATAGGCGTTGGTGCTGCTAATTTGCACCTAGAGTGGGTCTGGTGCAGGGTTATACTAACCTTCAGTGAAGTAATTATGTTTATGTTATTGTGTTCATACATTATAATATTCAACCATCGGGGGAGGTGTGTCACCAACCACCACATCAGTTACTGAATCCAGTACCACACACAATATTACGGTTACTGCATCGGTATATCCCTTTAATCATCATTTTAAACACAGGCCATACTACTCTAATATCTGTTATATGAATGTAGGTCTTTAAAACATGGGATGTACTAAAAATTCTGACTATGGAAAATATTAAATTTTCAACAATAGTTTCTAACATTTATCTTGGGGACACCATTGTAATGTGACAATAAGAGTACATAGTCTTAAAGTCTTAAAGGATAAAAGTTAAACAATTAACACATTGACGCACAATCAGGGGTTGGGACATCAATGCTCTGGTATTCCGCAGGGTAAGTAGCCTTCAAATCTAGCAAATCGTAAGGTAAGATCCTCTGCTCAAAACAATGGACATTCCTAAGAGTTCAAACTCGTCACAAGTCAAAAGCAATATAATAGCTATGCTAATTAATATAACTAATATGTTCTTCTTAAGGTACAATACAATTATTAATAATTGTGGCAGAGTTTTAGTAAAACTAACCGGCCCCCTTATATTAAATCTACTCAGTCCTCCTCTATTCATTTTAAAAAAACGTAAAACAGTAGAACCCCGATGACAAACAAAGCACCACCGATAGTGTGTACATATAATGGTTAAGTAACGTCACAGACTGCTCTGCTAATCTTATTGGTAAGAAAATATATGTGTGTTATGGACTAAACTGTAATATATTAGACGGAATACTATAGGAAACACCAGAAGTACAATTAGTTGGAGTCATCCATGGTGGACCCATCTAGTACCACAAATGTCAGCCATCACATTTATCCGCACCAAGGATAGCTCGTACCGTTGAAGTTGATAAAAGGTTTGGGAAAATCTAAACGGGTCTGAGCTATAGTGCATATCGATCCGACGTGGATCTCGAGAACCCTCTTCAAATTCTCATATGTCTGAAATAAAGCTGTAACGAGCTTTCCTGCATCAGATCGTCATTGGAAATGTCAAATGTGCGCCCAGGAGGTAGGAGATCAATTGGTAGCTTTAGAATCTTGATCGTAGACCAACCACTTTACATGAGCTATTACTATAACTCACGGACACGCTTATACATACCGTGTCATCCCACATATAGTAGATGTCCTTCTCTGCAGCATTTAGTTTTCTCTAGAAATGTACATAACACAGGATGCAGAGTATTTGCATTATTCTTGCACTCCAGTGCTGCGATACTCCCCCAATCCCAGTGGATGAAAGCATCACATCGAATGAACAAAAGTCCCTATCAAGAGGTTAGCAATTATGATTCCTTAAGATGGGAGGAGAAGAAAATATATTCTTGATTTGGTCTAGTGAAGATTGGCATTCTTCAGACGAACGGACCAGATTAGGCGAACCTTTCTTCAACAATGTTGAGAGAGGTGCCATGATCGAAGATAAATTTGGAATAAATCTCCCATAAAATTGAATTAAACCTAAGAGACTCCTACTTTGTTTCTTCGTTTTAGGAACAGAGATGTTCAGTATTTTGGAAATATTGTGGTCTTCTGTCTTCAAAAGACTATGACCAACACGATGACCCAGGAAAGAGTATTTCACACAAACGATCCAAACAAAAGAGGGTTTAGTAAAGGGTTTGTGCTTCAAATTATTTCTCGCACGTAGTCCCCCTAGTGTGGAACAGTAAAGTCATATACACCACTAAATAGTGATCTTCCCAGGTATCACTGAAGAGACAGATGTCATCTAAGTATGCGATGACATCCGAACGATGTGACAGAATTCGACGCATCATGCGAACGAAAAGTGGCAGGGGCGTTCATGAGACCAAAAGGCATAACATTCCATTGAAATAGACCCCTAGGTGTAGAAAAAGCAGTAAGAGGTTTGGCATGCTCTGCTAAAGGCACTTGCCAATAACCTTTAGACAAGTATTTGCGATAATCAACGCAAATTCGTATGTTCTTATCCTTCTTCCGGACAATAACCATGGAAGAAGAATATGGTGAAGTCGATGGTTCAATTATATTTAATTGAATCATTTCATCCAATTCCTTTTCCACTTGCGACTGAAAGTGTATAGGAATAGGATACGGCCTAACCCTAATTGGATTATTGTCGGTAAGAATTATGTCATGTTCTATGACATCTGTGTGTCCAGGAATGTCAGTGAGAACATCCTGAAATGTTTGTAACATCGACGAGACTTGTCGATGTTCGTCACCAGAAAGATTAGGAGAAACAGAAACGTTTTTCCAAGATTCCGTAGAATGTAATGGAACCACTGGAAGGGGAAGGTTGACATCAGAGAAGGTAGCTTCCTCATCCTGAATGACAGACAGGGATGAATAATGACCGTGAGGTGCAGGAGCATCATCCGTTGCCTGGAAAATAGGCAGCAAATAGTCCGGACGTTCGTGAAATTCCGAAAGCATGTTTATGTGGAAAGTTTTTATGCTTTCCATCAATATCGACCACATAGTCAACATCGGAAATCCGAGAGACTATTGCATACGGACCTTTCCATGCAATAAGAAGTCTATTTTCCCTACTGGGGAGTAGGACGAATGCTTTGTCACCTGGACAAAGTTGTCGTAGACATCTATTCTTGTTAGCAAACTGCCTTGCCTTCTCTTTAGCAATTTCTGATGAAGCAGTTGCTAGCTTACATGCCTCAATGATCTTTTGTCTAAGAGCAATGACATACTCATATGAGGATTGAGTTTCATCGCTAATATCATCGGCAGTGATGAGATCGTGTAATAAAGACATAGGGCCGCGTGGACGCGCGCCAAAGACAAGTTCGAAGGGAGAAAATCCTGTGTGTTCATTAGGGACTTCTCTATAGGCAAAGAGAGCCGCGGGTAAAACCCTGTCCCAATCTTGAGGATGATCTTCAGTTATCTTACCAAGCAAAGTCTTGAGCGTTCTATTCAGACGCTCAACTAACCCATTAGACATAGGATGGTAGATACTACTGAGAGATCGTTCAATATGTAAGGTAGACATTACCTGTGACATAGTGTCAGATATGAGTTGAGTGCCATGGTCTGAGAATATTTCTCTGGGGAACCCCAAGCGAGAAAATATCAACCAAAGAGCATCTGCGATATCTGTAGTAGATATGCTCTTAAGAGGAATAGCCTCTGGCCAACGTGTGCACATATCGACACATGTAAGGATATACTGATGTCCTCTGGCCGACTTGACCTTAAAAGGGCCAATAATATCTATGGCCATTTTCTGAAACGGCCGAATAGGAATGTCAGCAGCCTGGATAGGCGCAGCATGTCGTGGTCCTCTAGATTTGACCTCCTGACATACCTTGCATGATCGGCAGTAAATACGAATGTCCTTATTGACAAAAGGCCAAAAGAAAGCCGCAAGGACTCTCGACTTCGTACGGGCAAAACCCATATGTCCAGCACATTGCGAGTCATGAGCATGTTGTAATATTTGGACTCTCATGCTCTTGGGAACAAGAATTTGCGAATGTGCCGACGTAGTCGAATCTTGTACCATACGTACAAGTACGCCGTTTCTCATTGCAATCCAAGATTTTCTATTTGTATCCTGATTCGGATCACCTTTCTTCGCAAGAACGAAGAATTTTTTTAAAGAAGGATCTTCTTCTTGCAATTTTATGAAAGAGTCACGAGTGATTACTAAGTGACTATCTTGGCTATCAACTTCATTATCACTATTCAGTGAAGTTTCGGGTGTTTGTAGAGCTTGTGCTCTTGTAACTACTGCATTTGTAGCTTGCATGTTATTATCTTCCCAAGCAGCAATCTGCTGTGGGGTACACTCCCTAACTCCGTGAACTCCGTGAATACGACCAATAATAAGGTCCGCAATAGGATTAGGTAAGAGACAAGCATGCACATCTCCAGTAAAGAAAGGAGTGGCAATGCGCGAATTACAGCAGTAGGATATTTTTCTAGAGTGCCGCCAAATGTGACACATTTAATAACCCTTCCTGTAGCACAAGATGGATCTACAAGCGATTGTCTAACACCAATAGTGGTGCATCCGGAATCGAAAAGTAGTGAGACCGGAGTATCATTAACAAGACCCTTATGTAGAATTAAAGAACCCCTCCCGTCATGCGCAACAGCAGCAGGAAGAGCGGGAAGTGGGTGACCACAACTCAAAGTAGTTATGGTACCCGGTTCGAATAAAGTACTGCATTGGGGGCATTTGTTTGCTCTCTCAAAGTCAAAAGCAGAACTAGTGACAGCGTCAAAGTTTTTTACTATCAACAACATGATTACAGGCTCCCTCAGTTTCCTGTTGTACAGCATTAGCCTGCTGATATCTCTTTTTTTTTTTGTGTTGAGATCTACCCCGACTATTATTACCTCTGAAGTTATCAGAGTTATTATTATCTCTGCAGTTATTATTATTGTCTCTATTGTAATTGTTATACTGGTTCGAATTCCAGTTTCCACGATTACTATCATGTTCACATTGATGCGAACATCTATTTGTTTGGTTCTGAGGTCTTCGGCAGGAATAACCTCTATTACCATATCCTCTTTTGAAATGCTTATAATTATTAGGGTGATAGTAACGAGTACTATCAGGTTGTCTCCAATTCTTCGAAGAAGAATCACCATGAAATTGGTTTCCATGATTTTGACAGAAATTACCGCTGCCCTTTCTATCAAAATTTTGTTGGGATCTACGAGCAAAGTTTTGACCATACGGAGCTGCCGAAGCAACTGGTAAACCTTCTTTCACCTTAGAGTTACCCATGGTTATGTGTGGGTGCGCAGTTACGTATTGGCAACAGAAATCTTCCATTTCTTTTATTGTTTTAGGTTTACGTTCATGAAGGAAAGCAAGGAAAGACTCATTGACAGACGACATGACTTTGTCTCTAAGTATTAAGTCCATAAGTCCTTCATAAGTTTTTTCCGTCTTAGATAGTTCAACCCATCGTGAGAAAGTAATGCGTATTCTTGCAATAAACTCGGAGAATTCAACCCATTTTCAGGTAACATGTTTTTAAATTGTAGACGATAGCCGTCTTCGTTAAGCTGATATTTCTTTAACAAAGCGGCCCTGACAACCTCATAATTGTTCTTGTCAGGTTCATCCACCATATTTAATATACTTAAAGCTTTACCTGTCAGTATCCCTGATAACTGATAAACATATTTTGCTTTGTCTATGTTATGAGCTGTACATGCTTGTTCAAATCTGTCCAGATAGAACATTATGTCATCACTGGAAGGACTAAATGTTGGTAACTTAATCTTAAAAGTATCATTATTAGCCTTCCCAGAAGATGAACCCTTGTTTGAATCATTACCATTACTCATGCTCGTCTTCCTTTCTTCAGCCTTGAGCCTCTTTTACGTCTTTATTCAACGACTGCAGGTTCTTTCATTTTTCAGCTTCTTTCTTTTTCAAGTCTTTATTATTCTCAAGTCGAAAGCTTACCTTTTTCAAGTCTTTTATTTCAAGCGCTTCTTTTTCAAGTCTCTTTTATTTTTTCAGCTTCTTTTTCCAAGTCTTTTATTCTCAAGCTTCTTTTTCAAGTCTTTTTATTCTCAGCCTCTAGCTGTAGCTTTTTCCTTTCCTCAGGCCCTTCTGATTCCCTTTTTTTTGTTTTTTTCCATTTCATTCCCATTTGGAAGTTCCATTCTTTTCATCACCCTGCACATCTGCAGTTTTCTTTTGTTCACACTTCCATATGCAGTTTCTTTTGTTTCAGCTTCCATTGCTTTAAACATATCGAGCAGTTGCAAATTCTTTCTAAAAACTTATCTACCATGCTTCAAATGTAAGACATAATGTTTTTGTACTAAATCATTAGATACATGAGTTTACGACAAGTCTATCACAAACTAGAGACATAAATTAAACTACATTTATATCACAAGACCTAAGTGTAACGCAAGTCTTAATTAGCAATTCACTTGTATACTTCTCCTCATCAACAGTATATTACATCTCCCAGATACCTCTGATGGGATAAACAATCTCCAAACAAAGAAATAATTGTCACAATGACATATGAATACTGCACACTCAACATCTTGACACATCATATACCACACTTATCTCATGTCCAATAGTGCACTGACCAACTACCACTCATCATTCATTTATCATCCAAAATGAACGTGATTGAACCACTATGAATGATAGGATGGTCATCCGCATGTCCATCGGTTTTGAGTGTGTGTGTAGATCCGTGTTCAGAGACTACAAAACACATAGCTGCATTTAAAGCTTGGCACACAACCTAACATCAGGGCAATACCCACAGGTACAGCGACGTCATGTTAAACTCATGGACGTATACAAACAAGTCAATCAGTCTTGAAAATGCCTAGTGACGCATTTTATCATAACTTAAAGTTTACTGTTGTTATCATGACTGGATGACGACCACAGTTGACAAAATGGTACTACACGGCAAATCCCTGTAGTGCACAAACTACACAACACCAGAAACAGTCACATTTAGCCTTCCCACATTTCAACTTAATTACAATACGAGCAACAGTAAACCAAATAGTAGACGAGCATCTAACTAATGATCTACTTCTCATTGCCCATGTTATATTTCATAGTGCAGTAAAAATGATACTCACAGAGTGGAGAAAACTCTACCATGCTCTTTTCACATCATAACATCATATCCTGGAGATCAACCAGCAAGTTATCGTGTCTATCATAATCAAGTACACTCGCAACTCCACACTCACCTTTAGTTTAGACTTCAGCTTAAGACAGTCACGTATCTGATCGCCGTCAAGTAAATAAACATTAAAATGACATCCTCAAAAATACGTTCATCCCCTCATAGATCTTGTCAAAACAGTTTCTACAACCTATCATCATTTAAAAACTTTCCCTACAAGCTCCGAATGTAACTTGGGCTCACCTTTTAGTTTTTAGTACTCTTTATGCATCAACCGATGCAGTACAATGCAATTAGCGACAATGCCCCTCAGCCCGAGCACTGGCTGAATCATGAAACATCATTCGAGACGACGACTTTCCGCCAGACTATAGATATACAGCCTATGTATATCGAAAAGTTCACGCGCTCAGCAGATACCCAAAATATGACAATACAGTAATATTAATCGCAACTTAAGTCAATCCTCTCACTCACAGACGTTTTGGCTCATTGATGAATCACAGAGAATATGATCACGCCATCTCGCGACACGTGTGGACATACCACTAGAGTCTGGGAGTGTTATCACGACTAAACTAAAATAAGTTCCATCTCAGAGTACACACCACATCCCCCTGATCAGTAAACAAACAGTAGCGATATCCCCTACTTCAAACGAATGAGATCTCATGGGATATTACCGCCATGTCCAAATCGCTCACGTCCCACGAAAGTTGTGGCTGGCATTTTAATCGACCAATTCCAGACAAGACAAGTCATCGCATAGAGCGCAAAAAAATGACCAACAAGCTCAAAATGTGTAACTGCATATCTTGATACTAAGAGGAATGAACGACAAAGGCGATGCTTAACCCGTGGAAATAACCTGAAACGTATAAGATTTACAAGCATCGGTTTCCACGGATGCGTTTCATAAAACAGTATATGGACAATAAAACGATCAGCCCCCCATTGCGGATTTGAACATTTCTATCACGACAACAGTGACATCCTCCCCGATGTGAATATTTTTTGAGACATATTTAACGTTTTCTGAAAATGGGAGGTAAAAACGTATCCTTTCACCAGACACTCATATATGTTAGCCCTCAGTGCTTAGGCAACATTACAATAACGCATACAGCGTCATATCATCTCGTTCAACTGGCACAATAAAAAACACGCTACACGGATAACACAAAACAAAATCCGCTCTTTCAATGAGTCATTTTAAAAAAAAAATTATGTCTCGCCACATTGTTTTGTTAATATCGATAGGCGATGTGGTGACATAAATGCATTGTCGTGCATACACATTCCTTCCGCTAACATCGATTTTACATTTACAATATCTATATTATACACCAATCTCGCAACAACTGCTTGAAAATTTATAGATCACACTTATTCTTTCTCGTCTAGCATCCTTGTCATCCCCTCGCGAGGTATTGAATGGCAGTTAAGTTTTGAGCTGTGGTCATTTTTTTATTATTGCGCTGGACCTGCGCATGACAAGTCCTTGCTTCTTATAAGTCCTTGCAGTTTCTTGGTCGATATCGGGTTTCGGTTCTCCTTTCCGCTTTTCCCGCCCACCACTAGTGGAGTGAGCGATTTTGAATGGCGAAAGAGATGTGCGCCATCGTTGAAGAGGGAACTTTTCTCCGCTATTTTTTTGTTCTGTCAGGGATGTGTATAAATCCTCCTATACTTTAAAATGGATATTAATTATCGTTTATTCGAGATAATACCTCTAGTGTTATTTTCCCACATGTCGGGAGGGCGTGGAGTCAATATATTTCTGTGTCATTTTCCTGAAGGCAAGGTAAATTTGACTTTTTCATTAACTCTGAAATATCGATTTTGTGGTTCTGTTGAGGTTGAGCGATTTTCTGATGATTCATGTAGTAGGCCTGTCTTCGAAAGTCGTTCCGTCACGAGATGTTTCTTCCCAGCTCACATGTCGCTGTAATTGTATGGATACTGCATCGGTTATGATGCGAACAGTCCCAAGGTACCAGTATTACTCTGCTACTTTGTTAAATGAACTAGGTTTGGAAAACCTTTATTATCTAGAGGATATTTTTGAGGACATTATTTATACTTCGGCAGACATGTCTGTCTTGCTGAAGTCAAACTAAGGAGAGTGAACTGATCTCATACATCTGGTTATCTCCTGGCTGTTATAGAAAAGGATGGAGTTTTTCACCTGACTACATTTACAGCACTATGAAATATAACATGCATCTGACTCATCATTGTAATGCTGTCTACCGTCTATTGCTGTATTGAATGTTGCTGTGATAATGACTTTTTGATGTGCCTACATATTCGCGTAACCATTTTGTCACTGTGGCGTCCACAATAAATAATGAAGAAAAACGTCAACGGCTGTTACAAGAATCATTGACTTTATACGTCGTGAGTTTACTGACGTTCTATGTGGATTGCCCTGTTTATCAACATCTTCAAAAATTTTCAAAGTACTCGGCGTTGCCCGGTAAAAGTCAAAATTTCAATTTTTTTTGACGGAAACAAGAATTTGACAGTACCCGGCGTTGTTACATGTTGCCGGATAACTCGGACTGCTGTTATCTTTTACGCAAGTCAAGCAAGTTGCTGCTGTCAAGGTTCCAGTGCTGTCGTTTTTGTGAAGGTCAAGTGCCGGTTGAAACGGGTTGTTTTCTGAAGAAGGCCAAGTACCGATTTCCATCAACTTACTTTTGGATTAGAAGGTCAAGTGCCGAAACAACTCAACACACACAGTATTTCAGAAGCTCTTGTACCATCGTGTTAGCAGTGGAAGCAGTTCAGATGTGCCATCATCGTTGGAGCTTCGCTCTTTAGGACGTTGATTGACATCCGTTTTTCTGCTGTTCGACGATTGGAAGCCTATAAGTTAAGTGGCCTGTTTGTATGTAAACTGTGCCCTTATACTTCTGCTGAGTCTTCTGTGTATCATCATCTCATTCTATATGTTATATGTCTATATGTTATATTGTATTTGTATATTTATATTATTGTTTATATTTCAGCGGGTTCTCGGTTGGGTGGTGTCTCCGTTAGATTATGCCACACGTCATAAGAGTCGTCGTCTATTATGTGAGCGTTTTCTGTAGGGTTTGCAAATTTCCGATACTGGAATTTGCTAAGCGACTTCTGTTGCTATTTATGTTAGCTGTGATGACATGTTTTAATATTGTTTTCGTTATTATTTCGCATTCTTTAGTTTTGTTTTGATTTGTTTGTATTTGTTAGCCTACTCTTGTCTATAATTTAGTTTCATACAACATTTTTGTTTATACACTGTGGTGTCATGTATGTTGTTTAATTCTATCGCAGATATCGTCACATTTTTTGTGATATTTCATTAATTTCTGCTTTATTTTTAGTTGATTTCTTCGAAAGTTTTTGTATTGTTGCTGATCTTTGTTATTGTTTACATTGTTATTGTTTACATTGTTTGTATTGTTTACATTTTCAATGTTTACATTCTGCATGTGTTTACATAGTCATTGTTTACAGTTATTTTAATTATTTAATGGGCTATGCTAATGCACTGTTACTACTACACTGATGATAAATGAATGATGAATAGTGTCGTGCACTATTGAATGAGAAGTGCACTTATGATCAAGAATTGAGTGCTGATATTTCATATACAAGTTCTTTGATTGGAGACTTGTTTCCCACAGAGACTGGGATAAATAATATAAGTGTGATGTGAATATACAAGTGCTTAATTAAGACTTGTTACACTTAGGATTTGAAATAAATTAGTTAATTATTTCAGGTTTTGGACTCATATGTTAGACAACATGTCTACATTTGAGCACTTTATTGAGCAGCAGGGTAAATTGCTTGGGAAGACTGGTGATAAGTTAGAAGAATTTTGCAACTGCTCGATATGATAAAGCAATGGAAGCTGAACAAAAGAAACTGCAGAATGCAGGTGGATGAAAACAAAAAAAAAAGAGATTCCAAATGGAAATGGAAAAACAAAAAAGGGAATCAGAAGCTGAGGAAAGAAAACTCCAGCTACAGCTAGAAGCTGAAAGACTTCAAAAAGAGGCTGAGAATAAAAGACTTGAAAAAAAGAGGCTGAGAATAAAAGACTTGAAAAAAGAGAGCTGAAATAAAAAGACTTGAAAAAGAGGCTGAAAAAAAAAAAGACTTGAAAAAAGAAGCTGAAAATGAAAGACTTCAAAAAAGAGGCTCAGGCTGAGGAGGAAAGAAGATATACAGACAGAGAGAGTCTGATGAGAGGAAAGAGAAAGCAAAAATGGAACATGAAGAAAAGGTCTTAGCTTTAGAGTTGGAAAAATTGAAATTGACGAGCATGAGTAATGGTAATGATTCAAACAAGGGTTCATCTTCTGGTAAGGCTAATAATGATACTTTTAAGATTAAGTTACCAACATTTAGTCCTTCCAGGATGACATAATGTTCTATCTGGACAGATTTGAACAAGCATGTACAGCTCATAACATAGACAAAGCAAAATATGTTTATCAGTTATCAGGGATACTGACAGGTAAAGCTCTAAGTATATTAAATATGGGGGATGAACCTGACAAGAACAATTATGAGGTTGTCAGGGCCGCTTTGTTAAAGAAATATCAGCTTAACGAAGACGGCTATCGTCTACAATTTAAAAACATGTTACCTGAAAATGGAGTTGAATTCTCCGAGTTTATTGCAAGAATACGCATTACTTTCTCACGATGGGTTGAACTATCTAAGACGGAAAAAAACTTATGAAGGACTTATGGACTTAATACTTAGAGACAAAGTCATGTCGTCTGTCAATGAGTCTTTCCTTGCTTTCCTTCATGAACGTAAACCTAAAACAATAAAAGAAATGGAAGATTTCTGTTGCCAATACGTAACTGCGCACCCACACATAACCATGGGTAACTCTAAGGTGAAAGAAGGTTTACCAGTTGCTTCGGCAGCTCCGTATGGCCAAAACTTTGCTCGTAGATTCCAACAAAATTTTGATAGAAAGAGTAGCGGTAATTTCTGTCAAAATCATGGAAATCAATTTCATGGTGATTTTTCTTCGAAGAATTGGAGACAACCTGATAGTACTCGTTACTATCACCCTAATAATTATAAGCATTTCAAAAGAGGATATGGTAATAGAGGTTATTCCTGCCGAAGACCTCAGAACCAAACAAATAGATGTTCGCATCAATGTGAACATGATAGTAATCGTGGAAACTGGAATTCGAACCAGGATAACAATTACAATAGAGACAATAATAACTGCAGAGATAATAATAACTCTGATAACTTCAGAGGTAATAATAGTCGGGGTAGATCTCAACACAAACAAAGAGATATCAGCAGGCTAATGCTGTACAACAGGAAACTGAGGGAGCCTGTAATCATGTTGTTGATAGTAAAAACTTTGACGCTGTCACTAGTTCTGCTTTTGACTTTGAGAGAGCAAACAAATGCCCCCAATGCAGTACTTTATTCGAACTGGTGACTGCTGTAATTCGCATTGCCACTCCTTTCTTTACTGGAGATGTACATGCTTGTCTCTTACCTAATCCTATTGCGGACCTTATTATTGGTCGTATTCACGGAGTTAGGGAGTGTACCCCACAGCAGATTGCTGCTTGGGAAGATAATAACATGCAAGCTACAAATGCAGTAGTTACAAGAGCACAAGCTCTACAAACACCCGAAACTTCACTGAATAGTGATAATGAAGTTGATAGCCAAGATAGTCACTTAGTAATCACTCGTGACTCTTTCATAAAATTGCAAGAAGAAGATCCTTCTTTAAAAAAATTCTTCGTTCTTGCGAAGAAAGGTGATCCGAATCAGGATACAAATAGAAAATCTTGGATTGCAATGAGAAACGGCGTACTTGTACGTATGGTACAAGATTCGACTACGTCGGCACATTCGCAAATTCTTGTTCCCAAGAGCATGAGAGTCCAAATATTACAACATGCTCATGACTCGCAATGTGCTGGACATATGGTTTTGCCCGTACGAAGTCGAGAGTCCTTGCGGCTTTCTTTTGGCCTTTTGTCAATAAGGACATTCGTATTTACTGCCGATCATGCAAGGTATGTCAGGAGGTCAAATCTAGAGGACCACGACATGCTGCGCCTATCCAGGCTGCTGACATTCCTATTCGGCCGTTTCAGAAAATGGCCATAGATTTCAGATATTTATTGGCCCTTTTAAGGTCAAGTCGGCCAGAGGACATCAGTTTTTATCCTTACATGTGTGTCGATATGTGCACACGTTGGCCAGAGGCTATTCCTCTTAAGAGCATATCTACTACAGATATCGCAGATGCTCTTTGGTTGATATTTTCTCGCTTGGGGTTCCCCAGAGAAATATTGTCAGACCATGGCACTCAACTCATATCTGACACTATGTCACAGGTAATGTCTACCTTACATATTGAACGATCTCTCAGTAGTATCTACCATCCTATGTCTAATGGGTTAGTTGAGCGTCTGAATAGAACGCTCAAGACTTTGCTTGGTAAGATAACTGAAGATCATCCTCAAGATTGGGACAGGGTTTTACCCGCGGCTCTCTTTGCCTATAGAGAAGTCCCTAATGAACACACAGGATTTTCTCCCTTCGAACTTGTCTTTGGCGCGCGTCCACGCGGCCCTATGTCTTTATTACACGATCTCATCACTGCCGATGATATTAGCGATGAAACTCAATCCTCATATGAGTATGTCATTGCTCTTAGACAAAAGCTCATTGAGGCATGTAAGCTAGCAACTGCTTCATCAGAAATTGCTAAAGAGAAGGCAAGGCAGTTTGCTAACAAGAATAGATGTCTACGACAACTTTGTCCAGGTGACAAAGCATTCGTCCTACTCCCCAGTAGGGAAAATAGACTTCTTATTGCATGGAAAGGTCCGTATGCAATAGTCTCTCGGATTTCCGATGTTGACTATGTGGTCGATATTGATGGAAAGCATAAAACTTTCCACATAAACATGCTTTCGGAATTTCACGAACGTCCGGACTATTTGCTGCCTATTTTCCAGGCAACGGATGATGCTCCTGCACCTCACGGTCATTATTCATCCCTGTCTGTCATTCAGGATGAGGAAGCTACCTTCTCTGATGTCAACCTTCCCCTTCCAGTGGTTCCATTACATTCCACGGAATCTTGGAAAAACGTTTCTGTTTCTCCTAATCTTTCTGGTGACGAACATCGACAAGTCTCGTCGATGTTACAAACATTTCAGGATGTTCTCACTGACATTCCTGGACACACAGATGTCATAGAACATGACATAATTCTTACCGACAATAATCCAATTAGGGTTAGGCCGTATCCTATTCCTATACACTTTCAGTCGCAAGTGGAAAAGGAATTGGATGAAATGATTCAATTAAATATAATTGAACCATCGACTTCACCATATTCTTCTTCCATGGTTATTGTCCGGAAGAAGGATAAGAACATACGAATTTGCGTTGATTATCGCAAATTGAATCAGGTCACAAAGTTCGACGCTGAACCGATGCCTTTGTTAGAAGATCTACTGATTAGACTTTCTAATTCTAGATTCTTCACTAAACTTGACTTGTCTAAAGGTTATTGGCAAGTGCCTTTAGCAGAGCATGCCAAACCTCTTACTGCTGCTTTTTCTACACCTAGGGGTCTATTTCAATGGAATGTTATGCCTTTTGGTCTCATGAACGCCCCTGCCACTTTCGTTCGCATGATGCGTCGAATTCTGTCACATCGTTCGGATGTCATCGCATACTTAGATGACATCTGTCTCTTCAGTGATACCTGGGAAGAGCACTATTTAGGGTTATATGACTTACTGTCCACTCTACGTGAGAATAATTTGACAGCAAAACCTTCTAAAGCTTTTGTTGGTTTTGGTGAAATATCTTTCCTGGGTCATCGTGTTGGTCATGGTCTCTTGAAGACAGAAGACCACAATACTTCCAAAATACTGAACATCTCTGTTCCTAAAACGAAGAAACAAGTTAGGAGTCTCTTAGGTTTAATTCAATTTTATGGGAGATTTATTCCAAATTTATCTTCGATCATGGCACCTCTATCAACATTGTTGAAGAAAGGTTCGCCTAATCTGGTCCGTTGGTCTGAAGAATGCCAATCTTCACTAGACCAAATCAAGAATATATTTTCTTCTCCTCCCATCTTAAGATTACCTACTCTTGATAGGACTTTTGTTCTTCGGAGTGATGCTTCATCCACTGGGATTGGAGCAGCACTGATGCAAGAATATGCAAATACTCTGCATCCTGTTATGTACATTTCTAGAAAACTAAATGCGGCAGAGAGGAACTACTCGGTTTTAGACCGTGACCGTTGAGTTGTTAGCGATGGTTTGGTCAATTCTAAAGCTACAAAAAGATTCCCTCCTGGGCGCGCACATTTCATTCTAGAGACTGATCAGAAAGCTCTTACAGCTATTCAGACTAAGAATTTGAAGAGTTCGAGATCCACTCGATATGCTATAGCTCTTCAACCTTTTTCACTTCACGGTACGAGCTATCCGTGGTGCGGATAATGTGATGGCTGACATTTTGTCTAGATGCCCACATGACTCCAACTAATACTTCTGTCCCTATATTTCCATATATATTACAGAGTCATCATAACACACCTATATTTCTACAATAGATTAGCACATCTGTACTTACTTTATATGTACACACTATCGTGCTTTGTTGTCATCTTCTTCTGTTCGTTTTTTTAAGATGATAGAGGAGGACTGAGTAGTTAATATAAGGGCCGTTAGTTTACTAAACAGCCACAATTATTAATAATGTATTGTACCTTATGAAGCATATTAGTTATTAATTAGCATTATATTGCTTGTACTTTCTCAGAATGTCATTGAGCTGAGGACTTACCTTACTAGTATCAAGCATGACGAGTTCTAGATTGTGTACTTACCCTCGGAATACCAGAGCATATGTCCTGGATCGTCATGTAGTTTAACTTTACTATGTACTTATGTCATTACATGTCAAAGAATGTACTATTTAAATTTTCCTATCAGATTTGTACATCCATTTTTAAAGACAATATTAGAGTATGCTGTTTAATGATGATTATGGTAACTTGCATACGTATATTGTGTTTACATGCTAACGTGATGTGTGTTGGTGACACCTCCCCGATGTGAATTTTTTTTGAGACATATTTATTTTTCTGTTGAGGTATATCCTCACCAGACACTCTATAATTAGCCTCATTTTAGGCAATTTAATTAATTATCAGCGCATAATTCGTGCGTTTTGAGCCGCTTATCGCTTGCTCTTTGATATTGAAAAAAAAAATATGTTCCACATTTTTTTTTTTATCGGGAGGAGGTGGTGATATGTTGCGTGATAAATTCTCGCAACATCGTTTTATTTTAATATCTATTTTATAACGCAAGGGCAATCCGCTATTTTTTTGTTCTGTCAGGGCTGTGTAGTCCTCTTAATGGATATTTCGTTTATTCGAGATAATACCTCTAGTGTTTCCCACATGTCGGGAGGCGTGATATTTCTGTGTATTTCATGAAAGCAAGGTAAATTGACTTTTTCATTAACTCTATCGATTTTGGGTCGTGAGCGATTTCGATTCATCGAGCCTGTCTTCGAAATAGTCGTCACGAGATGTCTTCCCAGCTCACAAGTATTGTACTGCATCGGTTGATGCATGTCCCAGGACCATTACTTGCTACTTTGTTAAATGAACTAGGTTTGGAAAACCTTTATTATCTAGAGGATATTTTTGAGGACATTATTTATACTTCGGCAGACGTGTCTGTCTTGCTGAAGTCAGACTAAGGAGAGTGAACTGATCTCATACATCTGGTTATCTCCTGGCTGTTATAGAAAAGGAAGGAGTTTTTCACCTGACTACATTTACAGCACTATGAAATATAACATGCATCTGACTCATCATTGTAATGCTGTCTACCGTCTATTGCTGTATTGAATGTTGCTGTGATAATGACTGTTTGATGTGCCTACATATTCGCGTAACCATTTTGTCACTGTGGCGTCCACAATAAATAATGAAGAAAAACGTCAACGGCTGTTACAAGAATCATTGACTTTATACGTCGTGAGTTTACTGACGTCCTATGTGGATTGCCCTGTTATCTTTTTGTTACATTGTTTTGTGAAACACATTTAGGCTAATGGTCATGAAATTAATGTTGAAGCTTGTTTAACATAATGGTTTACAAAATTTCAAACGTTAATTTGAGGTTGGGCTGGGGCGGCAAGGTATGGTATTGCACGTTGCGGCAAAATTCCTAAGGCCGGCCCTGTCTGTACGTCTATTTTTCTGTCTGTCTATCTATTTGTCTGTCCGTCTATCTGTCTGTCCGTCTGTATATATATATATATATATATATATATATATATATATATATATATATATATATATATATATATATATATATATATATATATATATATATATATATATATATATATATATATATATATATATATATATATATATATATATATATATATATATATATATATATATATATATTGTGTGTGTGTGTGTAACTTCATGAAAAGCAATAGTGAAAATGGAAATTACTGACCACCCGTGGCAAACTTTAATATTCAGATTAGCTTGTTCCTTGGTGCGATATCAGCGCCCTGTGTTCTTTATCCCGCGGAAACAAGATCGACAACAGTAAATTTCGCAACAGTATTTACATCATGTACGGAAAAATACCGTCACGGAAGAATATCCAGTTTGTTGGAGCCGCGCTGGTGTAATGGTTACCACATTGCGCTGGCGATCAGGTGTTCAAGGTTCAAGCCCGGGCGTGGGCATTTGAAGAAGGGTCATCGACCGGGATTTTGACTGAATAACCTGAACGGCTCCTGAGATAAACCCTCTGTGGATGGGAAGGAGCGAAGCTCCTGGCCGGGTTGGAAGGAAAGTTCACAGGCTCCCCAGCCTCGCAATGACATGTCATTGGGCCGAAGGGCTGAAAGCCCAAGTGCCGCCGGTTAAAAAAATAAAAATATCAAGTTTGTCCCTCAGGTATCCTCTCGGGAGTTATGCCTAATTTAAACTGCCAATGACCTCAGCGCCAGTATAGTCAACTGTATTACTCACAACCTCCGCACACATTGCACTGCCAATAACCTCTCGGCTATTACGTCATGACAGAGTAAGCGAAAACAGCGTTGCGTCTGAGAAAGACAATTTGTATACGTGATGGCCACAAGGCTTTTGTCAGGGACACACGAATGAAAACAGAAGAGACAATAAAGGGAAGGTTCAGTTAATTACATTTTAAATAATATAAATGAAAATTATGCGACCCGCAGAAGGCGACAGCTGAAAAGACTGTCAGTAGTCCAAGTACAAACACTAAGACCACTTGAATAAGTTCTTGTAAGAAATATATGTACCACTGAAGCAAAGTGGAACATGTCGAAATGGTGTTATGTTTGAGAGTGGCCTTCGTGGCATGCCCCACTATATAACGGTAGAGCACTGACCTCTCGCAGCAAAGGTGTAGTGTTCGAAACACGGTGGCGCCACGCTCCAGTCTTACCGGCTATAAATGAGTACTTGACTCTGCTTGTGAGTTGAGGAAGTTAAAGGTGGCGAGGAAGAGCAATGGTCACCGCACCTCCAGAAGCTGGACAATAGTACAGTGCATGGTGAAGTCTGTAACATTTCACTCCTCTACGACATTATCTACTATGGGACTACCTTTATACCTTTTACCCATTTAGTCAGGGTACACGGATTTTGTCGGTGATGATATATAAGGATGTAATTCAATAACAATATGTCGAAATTGTTCTATGTCCATTTTAATGTAAGTCAGAATTATAATGACACAATATGTGTAAACAATTAAATAGCCCGCTGTGTACATGATAATAGAAAGTACATTTCATTTTTCGTTAGTATTTTACTTTCTAATAATTATACAGAACGATTCCCTTCGTTAGCCTAAATAACAAACTAGAAAGTAAGAGAGCATGAAGGCAACCAAATAAATATATCAGAAAAGCTTATAAAAGCTTATTATACGATAGATAGCACAGAAATCAAGTTCAGGACAACTGAAAAATGGAAATACGGCGTAAACAAAAAGAGGGGGAAAAAATTGGAGTAAAATGTAACTGCAAAGGACAACACAAGACAATTGGCGTCAGTAGAAGGATTGTTGGGACGACAAAGGTTGCACGTGATCACCACGTTTATGGGTATCATATAATTTCCACGCTGGCTATTTGATATTTACTTTAACTGTAACAGTTACTTTAGTGCAAATAATATTTATATTCTGTTATTTTGCTCGTAACTTACCAAAATTGGCAGAAATATTAAATTGTACAATGCCTCTTTTCCATTATTATTTACCCTTCAAATCTACAAGGAGGATAGGCCAATTCAGCTGGCACTTCTCTGGTTCTTGTCTTCATGTTCACATTATTGATCGTGTAATGCCATTTCAATTCTTCGTATATCCGCAAACTTTAATTAATGAAAGTCTTTAACTTCTTGCTTGTTGTCTGGGCTATGTTTTTGTTGTTCTCCATCTTTCAGAGACATACAGTGGAACTAACCAAACATTTGAGTTGAATATTCTGATATATGTGTTGGACGTAATAAGTTTCCATGCTGAACAAATAACGATTTTAAATCGTTTGTTCGTTTTCGACTGTAATCTCCGTACTTCAGTTTTGTCACAATGTTGGCTTTTTTCTATTTGCTGGAACGATGATAATAAAAATTACGTCAGCATAATATTTATCTTGATAATGGTGAAGATAAACATGACTGACCTGTAAAGTCAGTACAGTAAATAGAACATATGGCCACAAGGTCTTCATGTTTGGGAAGTCTCTCAGAGCACGCTGTCTCACAACTAAATCATCACTTCTTCTTGATGCAAGTATTTCTCTGAAAAATAAGAAGGTAAGAAAAACAATAAGTAACAAAATTGTAATAATAATAAATAATACCATACTTATAACCCTTCGTTGTTATGATAAGTATTATATTATGAATGTGTAGTTTATTTGTGTTGACGAAAAGTGTTCCTGTGGTGTTGTCGTGTGAAATTCTAATCCACATATATAAATTAAAAAATAAAGGTAAAGCCTAACACATAAATTCAATAAAAGGAAAGAAGAATGGTAAAGAACAGTGCTGTCACAATGACGGTACTCGAGATCCCCTTTTTATGCTTCGTCTGCATATTCTCACGCTTTCACGTTGATAGTAAAGCCTACTACATCAATACACGCTTTCTACAATAACACGTGTACTGCATTTCTAAGAAAAACCTTGAGCTAGGCACCCTGCGTAATGACCTAAATTAATACTTCCATTAATTTCATGTTATACACGGCGTGATGAAAAGACAGATGAACTTAGGATAGAGAGAAGGGAGGGCTGAAAGCAGGAACGCATGCCACACTAAACACGCGTCTCGCGATATACAATTAATGCCACCCACCCCTAGCGTAAGGCCAGAAGCAATAATTTTTTTTTCAAATCGACAGTGATAAAAAACACTACCCATACGAGAGTTAGGTTTAAAAACTTACAAAACGCTTATTAGGAAACATGACATTCTACTGTTTTATGTCTAAAATCCTGACATTAGTCTGACAGTACAGCAGGACAGGTGGCGGTTCTAAACATAAAAAATAAAAAAAACAAATACACGACTATCCTAGAAAATACATATTTTGAACGCAGCCACTTAGCTCCCTTAAATTTGTATATTTGGGTTCCTTAGGACTTGCTGACAAATAATATGTTAAGTGTTACGCAAATAGTCTAGGAATTAACAAATTATAGCCAAAAAAAAAAAATAGTGAGGGTGTCAGACAACACCAAAATCAGAATCGCTCAGTGGCAGATTTTGAAACCACCATTGTACGGGAAATAGGTCCCCATGTTAAATCCTATTTGATTGGAGCGCAGTAAATGTAAGGCGAAACACGATTAGTCGGACTACCAATACTAATTTTTTTGTTGTTAGGGGAAATAGTAGTAGAGGTACTTTTTTGAAAAGCTGTGTAAACATGGCACGATTGGTTAGACCCGCCAATATAGTCAATTAGAAGCGTCAGTTCAGCACCACATTTCAAATAAACTTTCTAAAGCAACAGTGCGTTGAGATTCAGCTTATATTTTTCTAAATAAAAGCCTGAGACAGCGGCAGGTCGGATTTTGTGCCATATTCATTGCCAGTCAACGTAATTGTGTATTATTTCCATGAATTGTGGTAAGCTTGAAATATTTGATATCTTTTTTAATGAAAATTGAATGTAAATTGATAATTTATGTCTGTATATGTGTGTAGTTCAGTAGCAAACATGAGGCAAAGCCTAGATATTGCTCCAACCTGAACAGAAGGTGTCGGAGAAAAGTAAAACTGCATGGAATTGCCAAACAGTACACTGACACCTATCTTATTGACTAGAAAGAACTAATGCTGGAATTGCAGAGGCGTAGTAACCATTAGGGAGGAGTATACTGGTGTAAATTGTTTCAGATGAAGATAGCAGTTGGCCTACCGCTCTGAACTCAGTGTTTGTTATGTATTGTGTTCAGTCTGGAAATAGATTATAAATTAGTTCTGAAATAGGAGGTACAACCTTCTTGTTTCAGGGACCGTGGTCCTAAAGTTATTGAGCAGCACCTGGTCTGAGCTTTGCTGAATCTAGAGGCTGACAGCATACTCCTGGGTCCAGATAGCGACCAGTGAGGTGTCTCCAGAACACAGGGAAGATCGAGCAGAGGAGTCTTTTCCTGCCGCCATCACGAAAGATAAGCTTCTGTGGCCAGAGGAGCTCAACATTATGTGTCCCCCCTCAAAAATTGACATTATAGTAAAACAGAGGGACAATACCTTGTTTAAATTGATAGGAACTGGGAACTTTTCCCCATACTATTTCCAAGATAAACAAACACTTGAAGTCATGATGACAAATAACAACATAGCTTGAAAAAAACAAAACCAGTATTACCTCATAGTACTACTACACAACTGACACACATAGGATAATACTAATAAAATATGTCACTACAAGGTTCATATTTATAAATTATGTACATATAAATTGTGATTACATTTGATTGTGATTCCTGGTTCACTGTGTAGTTGAATCAGGATATATATTAGTGAAAGTAATTAATACATATATATTTGAAACTTTACCAGTGACTCATTTAAGATAGTCTTATAGAGTGTTAAATGTGTGTGAGTGTCACAGTGTTGTCAAATGTGGTGGAATAAATTAAATTGTTTATCTGTCTGTTGTTGTTGTGACTTACACTTCATCATTTACATAACCCTAGACATTCAACGTAGTCATCACAATATTCCAGAATAATTCTGACTGAGGTATAAATGTGGTAGCAAGTAAGGTTATCTGTAAAACACTACACCTATTAGATACAGATACCTTCACAGCTGATCTCAGTCAGTACACTAAGTCCCCTATAAGTATTTATATCATCCCACTTTACCACATATATTGGGGTCTCGCTCCCGGGATATTGAACTTTCTCCTATTATATATATTGGGAATAATAAGAATTAAAAGGTATCCTTGGGTGGAAATAAATAACGTTGAGCTCTCAGTGCCTGTGGTGTCCTTGGATAAGTAATTACAGATTGTATTGTTTAGTTAGACATTACATACATTTACCTGTTAGAAAATGGCCGACTTGGCAAAATTTCGATCTGCTGCTGTGCAGACTGCGAAAGAGTTAGGAATGGACGGGCAAATTATGATTGCTTATGTCACTGCTGAATGTGACAAATATATTGAACGGGAAGAAAGAAGATTAGAAAAAGAGGCCGAAAGAAAGTTAGAGGCTGAAAAGGAAATCAAGAAGTTACAATTTGCGGCTGAGGCCTAATGAGACTAAGAGGCTGCAGATTGAGGCTGACAAAGAGGCTAAGAAATTGGAAGCAGCAGAAAAGAGATTAGCTGCAGAAAGGGAAGCCGAGGAAAGAAGATTGACTGCAGAGAGGGAAGCAGAAAAGGAGGAGAAGAGATTACAAAGGGAACACGAGTTACGACTAAGGGAGTTTGAGTTTCAAGGCCATGCTCCTGAAAATGGTGCCAGTCCCTTTACCTCTGATGCCACTGCTAGTCAGGGAGCCTCAACCTCAGCTATGAACTTTCATTTAGATCATTTTGTTGAGAAAGACGATGATATTGAGAGCTATCTAAATAGATATGAACTATTAGCTACCACGTATGGGTTAGAGAGAGAAAGGTGGAGCTTAAAGTTATCTCAAGGGCTTCGTGGGGCAGCTTATGAAGTTTTTTGCCAAAATGAACAGAGGTGATCAAGAAAATTATGACATGCTAAAGCAGGCTCTTTTGTTAAGATATGAAAAGAACGCAGAATTTTATAGGAAAAAATTTAGGAATGCTAAACTACTGTCAGGTGAAACCTATCACCAGTTCTCTGCACGGTTAGAGACATACTTGGAGAAATGGACTTCTCTGGGGAAAACCCAAGATCTTAAGGAAATGGTCCTTATAGAACAATTAAGAGAGTCCATGGCTCCAGACCTGAGAAAGTTTCTCATGGAACAAGGTGCAGAGAGGCTGGGTGAGTTGCTAAATGTTGCAGAAAGGTATCAAGCGGCTCAGGCAGAGGTATCAGGTAATAAAAAGAAACAGGTAGAAAATTTTAGGGCACCACAGAACTTTAATAAATTTGATCCTAGAGATCAAAACAAAGGTAAGCACCAATTTGATAGGCCACGGTATGACAATAAAAATAAAACCCCACAATTCGATGAAAGGAAATATGATGAAAGAAAATCTTTCAACCAAGGAAAGAGATGGTGTAAAAATTGTAAGATGAACAATCATGACACTGACCATTGTAGAAGGAACCCTATAGTTATGGCCACCCTTCAGGTCAGGTCGACCTCAAGAAAGGAGGAGGATATTCTGATAGATACCACTCCAGAAGAGATGAGGAAGGCACAGGCTGGGGATAAGACCCTCAAGCCTTGTTTCAGGAAATTGTCAACTTGTCATACAACTCCAGGCAAGGGAGATTTTTACATGAAAAACAAGTTGATTTACAGGAAGGCCGGAACTAGATCCCATGGTCACGGACAGTTGGTTCTTCCAAAGAGATATAGGGCAGACTTAATAAGGAGCCTACATGTGAAACAAGATGGGGACCATGAGAAAATTGGTACCATCATCCAAAAGGTGGCTCACAATTATTATTGGCCCAAGGCAAGTGGGACATTGAGAATTTTGTAGAAAGGTGTAGCATAGCACATGAGGGAACACCCACAAGTGGGAACATTGATCAGGACCTGGACACGCCACGGGGCAAAATTAGGCCTGACAATAAAAAGAAAAATAAATTTGATAAAGTGGACCAAATGGAATGGGAAGCCCCTTTTCACGGACAAGCTTCAATTAACTGTTTTACAATGGCCACTATGCGGAGAGTGCAAAAAGATGTCTTACCCCAGGATAAGCCGAAAATCCCTCAATCGGACTTAAACAAACTGGAGGAAGAGGATGTAGAGAGGAAATCTCTCATCAAGAATTTTAAGTGGGGAGACAGCCCCAAGAAAAGAATTGGTAGCGGTCGTTTTGTGCATGATAATTCTGGGAAGAAAAATCATCACTATAGCGCTTCGAGTGGAAGAGACCATACCGGTGCATGGACAAATAGGTCTACAAAATTAAAGGTCCATATGTAACGCTGTTAAGAACGTGGACTGATGAAAAAGCAGAGGAAAATATTACATCCTCATACCAATATGTGAATGAGCTGACCACTCGTTTAAAAACTGGCTGGAAACTTGCCAATGAAAATTTGAGACAAGCCAGGAAGAAACATGCTGCCTATTATAACAGGAAAGCTAAAGACGGAGATTTGGCTGTGGGAGAGAAGGTACTGCTTCTTCTGCCCGGTAGTCAGAATAAGTTACAAATTGGATGGCAAGGTCCATATACAGTTCTAGAGAAGGTGTCTAGAACCAATTATAAGATAGATAAGAAGGGGAAAGAAAAAATCTATCATGTGAATCTCCTGAAGAAATATTTGGAAAGAGAAAATCAGGAAGAGACACACTTGTTGACCTTGTCCATTGCCATGGAAATGAAAAAGGAACCACTTTCATCATTTGAATATCCATTACATCCCTGTGAGACAGCGGCACAGGTGAAAATCAGTACACATTTAACGAAAAATCAGAAAGAGAGAGTGCAACAGGTTCTAGATAATCATACAGAGGTGTTAACAGACCGACCGGGGCATACAAACTTATTGGAATATGATATGAAACTGATAGACCCCACACCTGTCTGTATGAAACCCTATTCGATTCCTTTTGCTAAGGAGAAAGCTTTGAAGGAAGAGATAGACTATTTGTTGAAGGAAGGAATTATTTCACACAGTGAATCTTCGTATAGTTCCAGTGTTGTACTCCTAAGGAAACCCTCTGGAGAACATAGACTCTGTATAGATTACAGGAGACTGAATGCTATTACAGAAGGACAGGTGGATCCATTGCCGGATACAAATCAGTTGTTTGCCAGACTAAATAAAGCTAAATATTTCTCAAAAGTGGATCTGAGTAAAGGATACTATCAGATTCCAGTAAAGCCTGAGGTTAGACCATACCTAGCGTTTAGTACCTCAGAGGGACACTATGAGTTTAACAGATTGCCATTTGGATTGAAGAATGCGCCTAGTGTCTTCTCTAGAATGATGAGAAAATTATTGGACCCTCTGAATAATCCATGCATCACAAATTTCATGGATGATATCCTTATAGCAACAGAAACATTTGAGGAACACATTGACTCTCTGAACATGCTGTTTAATCGACTTAGAGAAGCGAATTTAACAGCCCGACCAACCAAATGTTGTGTTGGATGTAAAGAATTAGAGTTCTTGGGACACACAGTTCATCAGGGAAACATGACCCCTGACCCCAAGAATTTAGAGAAACTAAAGAAAGCCCAAAGACCACAAACCAAGAAAGACGTGAGATCCTTTGTCTCATTATGTGGTTTGTACCAAAAGTATATCAAAAACTTTAATTCCATATGTGCACCGTTAACTGATTTGACACGTAAAGAACATCCAGATCGAATTACACGGACTCCACAATGCGAATTCGCTTACCAGGAATTGAAGGAAAAGCTCACAAGTAAACCTATTTTGAAATTACCTGACTTAAGTCAAGAATTCATTGTAAGGACGGATGCCAGTAATATTGGGTTAGGTGCGACTCTGCTACAGAAATCAGATGCATTGGATGGGGAATTAAGCCCAGTGGCATATGCTAGCAGAAAGTTGAATAAAGCTGAAACCAATTACTCAACTAGCGAAAAAGAATGTCTTGCAGTAATATGGGCGATAAAGAAATTCAATATTTATCTGTATGGGAAGGCATTTAAGTTGCAAACGGATCACAAACCCTTGTCGTTTCTAGCGCAGGCTAGACATGAAAATTCTAGATTACTCCGTTGGTCATTACTGATGCAGCCATATGAGTTTAGCATAGAGTATATAAGTGGAAAAACAAATCTGGGAGCGGATTTTTTAAGCCGCCATCCGTGTGATGAGAATCACCCTAAGCCCCAGGAAGGATAATAAATTTCTCTATGTGTATATAGAATTATAGACTGACATATAACGTCTGTTTCAAGTGGGGAGAATTTGTCTTGTGAAATTCTAATCCACATATATAAATTATCAGGTAAATGTAAAGCCTAACACATAAATTCAATAAAAGGAAAGAAGAATGGTAAAGAACAGTGCTGTCACAATGACGGTACTCGAGATCCCCTTTTTATGCTTCGTCTGCATATTCTCACGCTTTCACGTTGATAGTAAAGCCTACTACATCAATACACGCTTTCTACAATAACACGTGTACTGCATTTCTAAGAAAAACCTTGAGCTAGGCACCCTGCGTAATGACCTAAATTAATACTTCCATTAATTTCATTTTATACACGGCGTGATGAAAAGACAGATGAACTTAGGATAGAGAGAAGGGAGGGCTGAAAGCAGGAACGCATGCCACACTAAACACGCGTCTCGCGATATACAATTAATGCCACCCACCCCTAGCGTAAGGCCAAAAGCAATAATTTTTTTTTCAAATCGACAGTGATAAAAAACACTACCCATACGAGAGTTAGGTTTAAAAACTTACAAAACGCTTATTAGGAAACATGACATTCTACTGTTTTATGTCTAAAATCCTGACATTAGTCTGACAGTACAGCAGGACAGGTGGCGGTTCTAAACATAAAAAAAAATAAAATAAAAAAATACACGACTATCCTAGAAAATACATATTTTGAACGCAGCCACTTAGCTCCCTTAAATTTGTATATTTGGGTTCCTTAGGACTTGCTGACAAATAATATGTTAAGTGTTACGCAAATAGTCTAGGAATTAACAAATTATAGCCAAAAGAAATAGTGAGGGTGTCAGACAACACCAAAATCAGAATCGCTCAGTGGCAGATTTTGAAACCACCATTGTACGGGAAATAGGTCCCCATGTTAAATCCTATTTGATTGGAGCGCAGTAAATGTAAGGCGAAACACGATTAGTCGGACTACCAATACTAATTTTTTTGTTGATAGGGGAAACAGTAGTAGAGGTACTTTTTTGAAAAGCTGTGTAAACATGGCACGATTGGTTAGACCCGCCAATATAGTCAATTAGAAGCGTCAGTTCAGCACCACATTTTCAAATAAACTTTCTAAAGCAACAGTGCGTTGAGATTCAGCTTATATTTTTCTAAATAAAAGCCTGAGACAGCGGCAGGTCGGATTTTGTGCCATATTCATTGCCAGTCAACGTAATTGTGTATTATTTCCATGAATTGTGGTAAGCTTGAAATATTTGATATCTTTTTAATGAAAATTGAATGTAAATTGATAATTTATGTCTGTATATGTGTGTAGTTCAGTAGCAAACATGAGGCAAAGCCTAGATATTGCTCCAACCTGAACAGAACGTGTCTGAGAAAAGTAAAAATTGCATGGAATTGCCAAACAGTACACTGACACCTATCTTATTGACTAGAAGGAACTAATGCTGGAATTGCAGAGGCGTAGTAACCATTAGGGAGGAGTATACTGGTGTAAATTGTTTCAGATGAAGATAGCAGTTGGCCTACCGCTCTGAACTCAGTGTTTGTTATGTATTGTGTTCAGTCTGGAAATAGATTATAAATTAGTTCTGAAATAGGAGGTACAACCTTCTTGTTTCAGGGACCGTAGTCCTAAAGTTATTGAGCAGCACCTGGTCTGAGCTTTGCTGAATCTAGAGGCTGACAGCATACTCCTGGGTCCAGAAAGCGACCAGTGAGGTGTCTCCAGAACACAGGGAAGATCGAGCAGAGGAGTCTTTTCCTGCCGCCATCACGAAAGATAAGCTTCTGTGGCCAGAGGAGCTCAACATTATGTGCCCCCCTCAAAAATTGACATTATAGTAAAACAGAGGGACAATACCTTGTTTAAATTGATAGGAACTGGGAACTTTTCCCCATACTATTTCCAAGATAAACAAACACTTGAAGTCATGATGACAAATAACAACATAGCTTGAAAAACAAAACCAGTATTACCTCATAGTACTACTACACAACTGACACACATAGGATAATACTAATAAAATATGTCACTACAAGGTTCATATTTATAAATTATGTACATATAAATTGTGATTACATTTGATTGTAATTCCTGGTTCACTGTGTAGTTGAATCAGGATATATATTAGTGAAAGTAATTAATACATATATATTTGAAACTTTACCAGTGACTCATTTAAGATAGTCTTATAGAGTGTTAAATGTGTGTGAGTGTCACAGTGTTGTCAAGTGTGGTGGAATAAATTAAATTGTTTATCTGTCTGTTGTTGTTGTGACTTACACTTCATCATTTACATAACCCTAGACATTCAACGTAGTCATCACAATATTCCAGAATAATTCTGACTGAGGTATAAATGTGGTAGCAAGTAAGGTTATCTGTAAAACACTACACCTATTAGAGACAGATACCTTCACAGCTGATCTCAGTCAGTACACTAAGTCCCCTATAAGTATTTATATCATCCCACTTTACCACAAGTGTATTACAAAGAAAGAATGAGTCAAAAAATAAGTTGTGTTCTAAGCAAGAAAAATGAGATATAAAAACGCAAGATTGAGAGAGAGAGAGAGAGAGAGAGAGAGAGAGAGAGAGAGAGAGAGAGAGAGAGAGAGAGAGAGAGAGAGAGAGAGAGAGAGAGAGAGAAAGGTGCGAAAACAATTTTATACAAATAATATAATGCTTTTACGAAGACATTTTGAATGTGATAATGTCATATTTCAAGTCTTACCGTTGTTATCTTGGTTAGCGCATCTAGTGAAAATATATTCATTATAAAGGGCGCTCTCTCCGTTATATTTTGGTATCTCTCTAAAGTTGCCACTTTACGTCCTGTTGAGAAATACAGCATAGGAACAACCCACACACTGAAATGATAAGAAGACAATTGAGACAAGCCTTACTTTCCTACCTTCTCCACATAAATCCGTCAGAGTCCCTGAGCTATAATCCCAAAAATAAACAAATAAATAAGACATGCCAGTGTGGACAAATAACCAGCTTCAGACAAAGATGAAAGCCAAATATTTCCGTAAATAGATTTCGAGATTTTTGCAGAAAGAATAACATAGTAGCACGTGCTAGGGAGCATCGTGGTAGATAGTCACAAGTCGAGCAAGTATCCGTTAATGAAGGAGCACCACAAATGTTTTCGTGCGTCTACCATCAACGCTTCAAGTGCTGTGAGTCTAAATGTTCAGTGCTGAAACGAATTCCGATTGTATCATCAGATGATCACGCATAGCTACCCATGGAAGACATGGCTGTAAATATTGCTAGGAACAAATGTATACTTTCGGCCGTATGATGACAGAGAAGAAGCAAAACTAAAAGTACAAGAGTAAGGGATACACAAGAAGGGTACAGTATATAACTGTTGGGCTATGGAACTCGGGACAGTATATAACTGTTGGGCTATGGAACTCAGGACAGTATATAACTGTTGGGCTATGGAACTCGGGACAGTATATAACTGTTGGGCTATGGAACTCGGGACAGTATATAACTGTTGGGCTATGGAACTCGGGACAGTATATAACTGTTGGGCTATGGAACTCGGGACAGTATATAACTGTTGGGCTATGGAACTCGGGACAGTATAAAAATGATGGGCTATGGGAGTCGGGACAGTTATATACTGTTGGGCTATGGAACTCGGGACAGTATATAACTGTTGGGCTATGGAACTCGGGACAGTATATAACTGTTGGGCTATGGAACTCGGGACAGTATATAACTGTTGGGCTATGGAACTCGGGACAGTATATAACTGTTGGGCTATGGAACTCGGGACAGTATATAACTGTTGGGCTATGGAACTCGGGACAGTATATAACTGTTGGGCTATGGAACTCGGGACAGTATATAACTGTTGGGCTATGGAACTCGGGACAGTATATAACTGTTGGGCTATGGAACTCGGGACAGTATATAACTGTTGGGCTATGGAACTCGGGACAGTATATAACTGTTGGGCTATGGAACTCGGGACAGTATATAACTGTTGGGCTATGGAACTCGGGACAGTATATAACTGTTGGGCTATGGAACTCGGGACAGTATATAACTGTTGGGCTATGGAACTCGGGACAGTATATAACTGTTGGGCTATGGAACTCGGGACAGTATATAACTGTTGGGCTATGGAACTCGGGACAGTATATAACTGTTGGGCTATGGAACTCGGGACAGTATATAACTGTTGGGCTATGGAACTCGGGACAGTATATAACTGTTGGGCTATGGAACTCGGGACAGTATATAACTGTTGGGCTATGGAACTCGGGACAGTATATAACTGTTGGGCTATGGAACTCGGGACAGTATATAACTGGCCTGAAAGACTTGGAAATTGTGATCAAGGATGAAGAAGAATAGAAACATTTTGTATTTACAGACGATTGCCTTGTGGTATGGAAAGGTCGAAGAATAAGAACTTGAAGCTTTGAACAAGTCAGAACAGCCATGTCAGTGTGGAAGAAAATTATCTAAACAGAAAGGCATCATGTTTCACAGAACGACAAAAGAGTGTTGGAGCACTTCATCAGTATCTCAACAGCGAAATGTTCCTATAGGTAGAACGTTAGAAGGTCTCAGTTCACAGCGCGGAGAATATTCAAGTTGATTTGCCTGCTGATCTCAGGCCCTCCTTGGGAGGAAAGAGATACCACAAAGAAAATAACAGGAGGCATTAGGAGGCTGATACGTGGGATTCTTGGCCCAGGTGGGCCCGTCTCCTTAAGTGTAAAGGAGATAAAAGGGCCAAAAACAGTGGCGTAATAGGGGAAGTCGGCGTCTGTGGCCTAATGGATATGAACGCAGTTTCATAATCCAGATATACCAGGTTCGAAACCTGCTGCAGGCGGTTTGGTAGCAGATCGCTTTGTGTGGATTTTTAACAATGGTATAAGCGCCGTACCGTTCAGAAAGCAATGGCAAACTACTGAATGAAAAAAGTTGCCTAGAAAAATCACAAACAGCCAATAAAAGCTGGGGTTGATTGCCACGTCCTGTAAAGGATAAGCAACTAACTTTTAATAGGGGAAACCCTTCTAATGTTCAAGTTGCCTTCTATTGTAACGCTCTGTACAGATTTTCCTACCATTATCAAAGAAGAAGATGATATTACTGATAGAGGTTCAGCTAGAGCTGATTTTTTCAAAGCCTGGGGCTTACAAACTGAGTTATGTTCTTTGTCACGGCGACGATTGTGGCATTATAACGTACCACTAAACGCAATAAAGAAGAAGTGTGAACAGGAAATACGAAGGATCCGTAGTAGAAAAAGAAAAAAAACCACAGTGGAAGAAGAAAAATGATAATAACGGTGACGAAGTAGAAGATCGTTAGAAGGAGAAAGAAAATTACTAAGAAATGAAAAAGGATAGATAGATGAAGAGACAGATGAATGAGAAGATTATAGAAACCACTCCAGGAGCAACTAAATTAGTTGCCAGACATTAAGATTACAATTCTCTGCCTAATACCGCCATCTCTTAGAACTTGTACACCTAACTAGAGTTTCTGTATATTCTGTTTGATCTTGGATAGCAAACGGAATTTACCCAGACGTGAATCCTGATCTATTCACCAAAGATGTTTTTTAATGAAAACTTTGAATAATCCCCACGCGTATTCGGAACATTCATTAATGTCTACTAATCCATCTAACAAAGAGCAAATGTCAAGAAAGATCGATGGATAAAAAATTGTAATGCTTAGTTCTCAACCGGGACAAGCAATGAAATGTTCCATTATAGGATTGACCCAAGTGATGGAATGTTCTGTCATTGGAAGAGACAAACAATGAAATGTTCTGTTTTTTTTAAAGAGATAAGTTAGTGATTGTTCCGTTTCTTACAAAAAGGCAGACTGTTATGTGTTTGTGAATGTTTACAAGTTTTCTTCCATTTAGCTAGACAAGTCCTATCAACCATGAGTAGGAGTCACTGAGTTAGCGGGGATGGTTTTTTCATTGTCCTGTTTTTTTCCCCTCCAAAGATGATGTAGCGTAAATAGTGTTTTGCTGTTGTTACTCAGCCTCACAACATATTTCTCTTGTCTACATCAGTCCAATGTTGTATGTTTTCTGCCTGGTGTTTAAGATGTGACTTCTTTGTTTGTATTTGTGTATGTGTTCTCAGCTAGGTCTTAGACAGAACTGTTTTAATATATTATACGTGCGATGATGCAGGCTAAACGCTGACTTATTAGTATGCATATTTACTATTATTCGTAAAAAAATAGTTGTGCTGTTGATTGTATCTCCTGCGCCATGATGTTTAGATCCAATTAACTATACCGCAGACACTGTCATCATTAAACATACATTTATCTTCCCAGAGGCGGATCTACTATGAAGCTAATGAAGCTTGAGCTTCAGAGCCCCCAAGTCCAGTTTTCTCTATAATACATTTCTTTCCCATCCCCCAACACTTTTATAAAAATGAATCCCTCCATGAGTTCAATCTTCAGGGCTGCCAAAATGAAACCATCTTTGTGAGATAGGTGAGAACTGAGTGAAGTTATACAATGTTTTTCACAGTTAATACATGAGGATTATCTAACTTGTAGTGAGTCAGGGTTCATTTTGAATGCATCTGATGTTCTGAGTACATTACTTTCATTGTGAGTAAAATATAAATTTGCAGCGAAATTAATCTTTGACGAAATTTAACTAAAGGTTTGTATTTTCTACTCTATAAGTCAACCCCTAGCTTTGAAAATAATTTTGCAAGCTTTAAAAGTCGACTTAAACGCCGCAATTTAAGTTATACTTACACTAATGTTCCTCCAAACGTATTAGCCAGGAACCGTGACAGGAAAAAAACCTTACTCCAGAATACTGAAACCTGATGTCTATTTATTTCTAACCATCTCAGCCGTCTTGAAATGCACTGTAGATCGATAGATAGGTTAGCAACTTGACCACCTAGTTCTCATGATCGCTGACCAGTTTCACGGACTACAATTTAAGAACCACTAGTGTAAAACCTATATTCGTGCACTGAACGTTTTGTCAAATATTCCTCTCACTTACATACAAGAATAAACTTCTGTCCCTGGGTACAGACACAGGATTGTTTGAAGGAGTTCTCGTTCCCGACTTACCAATTAATCTTCGATCGCGCACGACTAGACTTATCACAACGAGGCTACAAGTGTTTAACCGCCTGCTCCTTTGACATTATACCAGAACAACTGCACCAGCCTCCGTCAGACTGCTCTGACACTGAAAAAGTATAGCTTCTGATAGCCGTACATACGACAGACGTTTATTACCTGCAGCATGCACAGCATATTTGTATGACACGCGACAGAGTTAGGTCTTCGCTCGGTCTTCACCTTGTAAAAGGGGGAGGGAGGGGATATGAGTCCAGTGGTAAGATATACGATGAGTTCGGTTGATTAAAATTTCAAATTGTGTATAAGAATTGTGTAGAAAGGTCATACAGGTTCCGGGTCAGTCAAAGTGGCTACTACTTAGTCGCACTGTGGACATACACACACAAAGAAAAAAATAAGGAAAATTGTGTGTCTCTGGTATAGGGAATGATATGTAAATACAGGAAATAATCAGCAAACCGGAAACACAAATACGTAATGTAATTTTTTTTTTTAATTAATGAAAGGGACCAGCATTTTTTTGTGGGTGGAAAAATATGAAATTATAACACAATTTAATAAGCTTTAAGACGACACAGAACACCAGGAACAGACACCAGACAAATAATAAGCTTTCGGAAGGTTCAAAAACGCAACACACCACAATAGCCGAAATATTAAACATGTCTCATTCTTGCAGGGAGGCGATTGTGTCATTTGAATGGATTGGGTTCGAACCTCTGTTGTGAATAGTTCTTCTCTTTATTTTCCTGTTGTGTCGTGTGCTGAGTCTTCAGGCAGCTTAACATTTTTGAATTATTCCGCAGTGCCTTAACTCTTAAAGTACGGAAGACCTGTACACAGGGACGAATTGTTCTGGCGCTTGTGACGCTGGGCCAATTTTCAGGGCTGATTCTTTTGAATTAGGCTTTTCTTTTGTATTGTCCCAGTTTTATATTTAATAATCCTCATTAAATTTTATTTTTAACAAATTTAACAAGAACTGATCCTAGAAAAACTTAACAATATTGATCCTTAAACTTTATAACTATAAAAAAAAAAAAAACTCAAACGGACAGCAAATCAATTGCGTCAAATATGGGAAAACCACCCGGTCCCTTAAGAATGAATAGTATAAGCAGATGTTGGGCTACATATTATATGAAACCTTTTGCTCTCAAATACAGAGGGTGAAACAATACTAACAGGAATTAAACAAGAAAACGTTTTGTGAAAGCCTCGGCTTGTAAACTGACACTAGTTCTTTGTGATGGCGGCGATTGTAGTATTACAAGATGTTGCTAAACGTAATGAAAAGAGGAAATAAGTAACATAATGTGCATACACCGACTGTTTTACGTCAACGATTTCGATCACAGAGATGTGAAGACAAGGAAAATGTTGACCCTCTCAAATTTTAAAAGAGGAAATTGGAGACGGCTGAAATTATACAAACAGTAATAAAGAAATTGTATTAAACAAAGCGTTTCAAGGGCCTAACGTTTACAGCAAGTACTGGTTATTGTTATAAACATAGCGTTTCAGGGGCAGAACGTAACAGACAGTTGGGAAAAGATTGTTTAGAAACAAAGCGTTTCAAGGGCTGAAGGTTGTTCGAAACAATGCGTTTCAAGGTCAGAACTTGACAGACATATGGATATAAATTTTTAATAAATAAAGCGTTTCAAGGGCCGAACTTATACAGGCAGTACAGGAGATTGTTAAAAATTAAGCGTTTTACGGATCTAACGTATGCAGACAGTAGTAAAAATATTGTTAAGAACAAATTGTTTTACAAATTGTTTCAAGGGCAGTACTGCTTTTTAAAAAATAATTGAGTTTCAAAAGCCGAACTCAAAAGGCTGTTGTGAAGAGAATGTTGGAAGCAAAAAGTTTCGAAAGCAGAACTGACATGGACATTAGTGGAGCGATTGTTAGAAGCAGTGAGTTTTAAGGCCCTTAAAAACATTACACAGACACTGTTGAATACAACTAGATATAACCTTTTTTCTTTTAAATACAATTTTGCCTCGTTTTGGCGAGGCGCGTCCCATTCAACATAGTCGGTTATATTAGTGCGCATGTACAAATATAAAAAACCTTTACGACTGGTTATTAGTAAACTAGATATAAGAAAAGTTCCATACTAATAACAGTCCCAGTACACAATTTATTCAAACGAAATAGTTTTCAGAGAAAACATTGTTTGGGTTAAATATTTGTAGATGGGTAGAATCAGTCGATAATTTTATAGCGTCACATTATGAAAGGTGTTAGACAATAGGGAATACTTGAACAGTGTTTTAACAACTACACATTAATATACAGACAATCACAATGTATGGGGAATAACAGTCGGACCGACAGACTGGTTTAGAATATCCTCAAAGTTGGAGCGTGTAACAAGCTGTATTGTCGCCATTGCTACATATAGACTGAGTCAGTGTGCGACCCGACTTTGGAGCGTGCGAAATATGGTAGCTATTTTATAAGGCGGGTAATCATAAAATACATTAAAATACATAAAACTCAAAATGTATTTTGTACAAAACAAAACATTGGTAAAGTTAACTCAATAAATATATTGTAATTAAAATATTAACCTTCCTCAAAAAGTTGTGAACGTTGGTGCGGGTTATAGTGAAGACAATTACTGCTACTATGTCTACAACAACTGTATGTAAAAAGCAATGGAAATAGCTAAACAAAAACTTAAAAAGCACTCCTGATTCGTGTGCCACTAATAAACAGTTTTGCATTTTCCTGGTTCACTATATAAACTAAATATAAAGATAACATTATATTTTGTTGTTGTTCTCACTTGGTGTAAAAAAAAACTTGTATCTATTTTCGCATTTCTGGCATATTTTGCGACCTAGAAGAAGCTATGGGTGTGAGATCTTTTAAGGTGCTGTAAAGAGGTGCGAATTCTCTTAAGATTCTTTAAACAAATGCGAAGTCTCTTAAGATGCTGTAAAGTGGTGCGAAACGTTTAAAACGTTAAGAAGCACTGGTCTAGGTAGAAGAGATTACCCACGAACTTAACATCTGATTCAAGAAAATAAGCTGCTCTTCGTAGTATACAAATGTCTGCTATACAGTAGTCAAAAAAAAGCTAAAGAACCATAGCACTCTGAATATGAAATGTAATCAATGAACATCATATATATATAAAATCCCAGCTTTTTCTGTCAGTGCGTAACGCTAAGGGATGAAACTTTGAATGAAAGTTAGACATTAATTGAATTGTTTCCCTTATATGTACTCTCCCGAAAATAGTGACACTCACCAAAGAAGAATGCGCAAATGACGGTGTGCACAATTATATTTATAGAATGTGTGATCCCGTATACACACATTATGATCCTCGCTGCAGTAGCGTAGTACTACTAACAGGAGGAAGCAATTCACGTTCTTGTGGCGTGTTGCGAGAAGAAGAATGCTGTTATATATTGTGAGAGCATTTTAACTTCAGATGTCAAACAAATATTTTGGTTTTTAAAAATACTTTTGAATAAGTAAAATTGCAGTTAGATATCGGTGCTTTTGACTTTAATTCCTGTCTTATGACGGGCTTTTACACTAGTATGAAGATAAAAAGGAATAGAACTAACACGACGAACTAACACGACGAACTAACACGACGAACTAACACGACGAACTAACACGACGAAAATGAACAAGAGATATACATCATGTAGTACCCCGAGGTTTCTGATGAGACAAAGAAAGATTAGTACAACTGTTCTGTCAAACATACCGTAAGAGTTGATTAATATGAGTGTATGAATTGAACTGGCAACTTGATCAAGTACAACAAATATTCACAGAGACCAACAGTGCAAGATGATGTGAATACTTGGTGCAGACTTTCTGTAAGGGGACCAGCTGCAGTGGTAGCTATATGCTCCATATGGAGCGAAAAGGAAATATGATGGTTTGGTTTGGTTTTAAGGACTATCTTATTGCATCAGTGTTCTGATCTCCCTTATATCACACAAGGAGAATCTCATCACGGTACACGAACTCCGTAACACCGACGAAGTTCCCAATGTGTGTATATATGAATCAAACATTCAATAAATATTTTTGTGGTGTGTAAGTTTCTAATTTTTTAAATTTTGCCAGGGCAACGGCCTTATGGCCTACTATTTACTATTTCCAACTGCCGTGGGATTTTTAACGTGCGCAACTTGCACACGGGACCTCCTATTTTTTCGCCCTTATCCAATAAGGCTAGCCATCCTATCTCACTGCCCATCAGATCATAGGGGAGTAAGACATCATTAGAACTACTGGTTATCTACTGGGAATCGAACCCGGTACCTTTAGAATTTGAGGCGGACGTCATACCTCTTAGCCACTCCGATACTAAATGATGATATAAATATAAAATAATAAGACAAGGTATTAAAGAGAAGTACTTAATCGGCACTTTTACAGACACGGGCAATATTATTTTTAAAACACTGGTGCGAGTATAAATAACTACTTATATCAGTTACCAGCTGTCACCATTTCCCATGTATTCTAATTTTCTATGACAACAAATATGGCCAATCATAAAATGCATCACCACCACACTGCGCTGTGAGAGCCTAAGATTGCCATTAAACAAACACACGAACGGTAGGCATAGCCTTGAAAATGAATTGACTGAAAAAAGGTAACCAATAATAAACGAAATTAAAGAAGAGTGAATAACATTGTTGTATCTAAGTCGTGCATGGATTATACAACGCACCAGCGTCAGCAATGGAATGAGAAGAATGACAACTGAGCAACCAACAGCTTGCACACAACATGCTACTTCAGAGAAAGGTACAGGGAAAGAAAGGAAGTACAAGAAGCAATGAACTACAAGAAACAATGTATTTAAGAAGTGGTTTGAGCTTTTAAGAGGAGAGCATATATCATCAAGCAAACCACAAGAACCTACCTGTGCATCCAAATATAAGGCACTTGTTGAAAGATAAAAATAAGAGGAAACGTTTTACATACTTATTTCGCTCTCAGATAGCCACGTATATTTCTCTTATAAAGTTGGTATTCCATCTCAGGCTTCTAATAATAATAATAATAATAATACCCCCTTCAGTCACAACTGACTATGGGAATGCACCCCTAAAGAGACAGCCCTCCAGTCATAACTGACTATGGGAATGCGCCCCCGAGGTGACAGTCCTCGGATGCTTATTTTATGGTGTTCCTGTCGACGTTTATTCCTCTCTTCTGCTTGCCATGAGAGCTTCTTCTCCGCCCAATATGAGGTCGCGCCGTAGATAGTACCGCAACTCTGCGATCGTCAGCTTCATCCTCCCAGGTTGCTGGATTTATTTTTCCAGAGCCCTTATTTCTCTCTTGCACACATCTTTGAATCTCAGCTACAGTCGCCCAGCTGTTCTTTTGCCATCTGTTACACTCACTATAAACTCTTTCTTATAACTGAGTCTTACGTACTCAAGTGACATTCGCGTTGTCCAGATCATACACCCTTGTCATAATGCACGATTTTTGCCATCAATGCAACCAAGATAAAGGTAGTCACAAAGCAGATTTTGCCATAGGGGAGTGAAGTGTTAGAGACTTCCACTATACTAGGTCAAGCTTCAAGAGGTGGGGTGGTCAGTTCCCTTTCTCGCTGCTTTTGCCTTCTATAAATCTAGAGCACGTCAGTTATTCCGTTTACAGCAGGAGCATGAAGACATCGTGTTGCCGCTAGAGGCCGGCGCTGTAACTACTCTGCCAATCGGCCAATTAATTATGTTTAGCACGAGAAAACAAAGATTCAGAAACACAGAATATTAGGATCCCAAGATGGGACTGGCCTTAGGACTGGAAGTGAATTATAAGAATAGAAGGGAGTAACTCCAGAGTCATTTACTTTGTGCCTTAAGTTTCTAGGATCCTACTTCAAGTGCACCCAAGTTAAACACCTAACCCACCTTAAACAGTTGCCCGACAATTTTCGGACGTTTCCTGTACAAAAAGTCTGTGTTCGCCCGATATTGGGATAAGTTGTAATATGTATATTTTATATTTGCATGTTGACATATATAATTTGCTTGTGGATGAACAGTTGCACATGAGGCTGGCAACCTCACCACTGCAAATAACCTGACACATAAACCCCCACTGCAAGAGCTGGTGATTGCTTCGTATGGGTTTCCTCACAAAGAAACGACAACAGAGGTGCTCCAGGCTCCATAGAAAGCAGGGAGTGGATGATGATATCATGGTGTATATATTTATTATACTAACACTTTAGTAGGTTCTATATGTATGTTTATGTATATTTTAATTGTTGCCTTCCGCTGTCCAAACGCACTTTCACCCAACTCACTAGGGTTAAACTTAATGCTCAGGGAGGGTAAAAATTCTGAGGAAGACGAAGTGGTGGATGGAAGCGTATGTGGCCTGATGCTCATAGGAGGAGACCCAATACTCAGAAGTGGCATTTGTTGCCCTCTTAGATTGTGGTTCAAGCTGCCAGCAGTCGAAGCTAGACACCAAGATCAGGCGGGTCTTGAAGACGATTGGCAACCCCTGTAGTTACGTCAGCCTTACTGCATGAGACCTGTCTTCGTCACCAGACTTGACTATTGTAGAGGACTAGTCCAAGGCTCCTGTGGGAACCAACAGCGTCTGAAGCAGAAGCCAACTGACCCCACGCCGGTAGCTAATTAACATACAAACTCAGCCAATGAACATTTTACAAATTTCCTCAATTTCCACCATCATTTCAAACATCCGATGATGATAAATATCAGGTTCCAGGGGGTTGTCATTGGGGGTGCTGCACTGTTCATTCATTTCAAATACTATACATAATACTCACAAATTGTGACCACCATGTGAAATATCAACCCAGACACAAATGATTAGTGTCTTATCTCATCTAAAATCTGTCAAGAAGTTCTGAAAAGTTATTTTAAAAGTTTACAGCAACTAGGAGTAATCATTGGCAGTCGTAGCAGCTTCCCGAGTCTCAACCCGGTTACACAGACTTGTATGCACTATTTCTCGTGTTTAAAATTTTCATTGTAACTTCCCTTTAATTACAGATAATTTACACGAGCTGCGATCCTTTGCAGCTCATGATAAAAAATTCAAACCAATCGTAGTTCGTCTCTAGCTGTGTGTATGACAAGCATTCGCTTATAAGAGGTCAAGGTCACTTGAGCTGAAATCGTTTGCAGCACATACGGTGTTAGATAATTTTTTTTATTTTATTTAACCCCTCTGGTGTAACCTCAATTTTTTGGTCTGTCCGTATTATGTATTATAATGTAGTAGAGACAGCAGTATGCAGGCCTTTTCTTTGGGAGTGCTGCAGCTCTACAGCTCATTAAAGAAAGCCGCCACTGACTATAGGTGATTATGAAACCTGTTTATCTGTAACTGTAAAGCTATAGTTGGGTTAATCACTATTGAGTAAAGTGTATGCCTCCAGCCATATGACTCATGTTTTTTCTAAATAAATAACCAGATATAGATATTAGATTAAGATTTTACTTAATCACCTTCAGCTGGGAGCTCAGAAATACGAGCGAAAATATATAAGGAGCAGGAGAATAATACGTTCACGACAGCTTAGATGATCTCAGTTATTATGCTTGCTTTTCGTTAAAATTCCGTGAGGCTGCCTTAAATAGAAACATCATTCTTCTATTTATATCTCTGCCAAGCGAAACTTGATGTTTCTGAAGACCCTCATTTTTATACTCGTAAGTTTGACCATTGTTGGACCACTATTGCAGAGCAGGGGAGACAATACTGTCACAGGTAGTCATGCCGTATCGCCCACAATATATTAAAATTTTGATCATTTGCAAAAAAGCAACTCATTCAGCGGTTTGTATTCTTCACTTTCTGTGCTTTCTTCATCTGAAGAACATTTTCCTTGATTAGTAGAAAGCAGTTGACTACGCTGACATAACCAAATCTGGATGCTGCTGAAAACATGGGAAATGTGTAAGCAACTTTTGAATAACACCAGACTGCGATACGGCGAGGGTAAAAAATTGCCGTCAGGAGAATCGCCGAACCAATTTATAATAGAAACAGGGGATGTCTATCGTTCATGGCTTATATTATTCAATAGTCTAAATAGATGAGATCTGCCATGGGTAACTCACATTAAGAAAGCATCATGAAATAGCTTTCAATTGATTACTGTGTCTCATAAACTGGAGACAGAACAAATGCTCAGGAGGCCAGAGAATTCAATCACCCAATGCTAGTTTTGTCTGAAGAAGTAAGTTTGTTCATGGCGCTTCAATAAGAATATAAAAGCTAATGCTGTCAGCAGTACAAAGTACAATCTCCCATGCTCAGTAAGCATCTCTCTTGTTCTTGCAATACAGTAAATTGATAATCCTTGAAACATACCTTTATGTGTGGGTTATTTATTTTACTGTTTACAGGCTTTGGGTTTCCCTCTTTATTAAATTAAATGATAATACCACCGTCACACACAAACTCAGTATTACTGTAACCAAGCGTGTACATTCAATAGCACCATTTTCTTTGTGCTCCTAACGGAGCATGAAACCACCAAGCCAACTGGTTGCCCCGCAGGAAGTCCCATCAAATAGTCAAGACTCCGGCCAGCAGTGGTCTTTGTTGACAATTTGTTTTACATGATGAGATTGCCAACCACATGCACAATCTCACGTTTATCGCCAGAACGTGCAATAGGCATTTTCTGTCTTTGTCTAGACCCATGGAGACTACACGTGGCAATTCAGTAATAGCAAAGGGGATCAAATTGATGAGTGAAATCGGGCAGATGTGTAAACAAGTGAAAAATTAGGAAATAAGTGGCAAGGCAAAGGAGACTGTGATGTGAGAAAGTAAGGTATGAGTCCACACGAAAGTAATATATATATATATATATATATATATATATATATATATATATATATATATATATATATATATATATATTGATATATATATATAGAAACATATTGATTTCGCTTGAGAACATGGACATCAGATCCAATGCTCATTTGCCCGGGACTACCCCAGGGTTTTCCACTATCACCAGTGCTATTTATTTTCTATACAGCAAAAGTAGCCACCATTCAACCAACTGGGTTGGGACGAACATTGACTTTTGCTGATGATATACTCATTGACAGAACTGGCTCTGACCGACAAGAAATGGTTAATAGCATACATGGGACTCTACAGGAGGTATCTAAATGGTGCGAAGACACTGGCTCCAAAGTCAATCCCAACAAGGCCTGCGTGATGTGGTGCTTCTTGAACAACTCCATTGTGAAAGCAGACCTCCCAGATATTACTCTCAATGGACAGAGGATTGAAAGGCAAGAAAAGCTGAAATACCTCGAAGTTACATTTGATCGCGGGCTCTCGTATAAGTACCATGTTGAGCAAATCACATAGAAATGCAGGAGAGGTCTAGCGGCCCTAAAAAATAATGGCCGCGGCGCGTCTGGAGCAGAGATTACTATTTCATCGTTATCAACAGCTAGTCATATCGGTCATTGAGTATGGGCTGGGAATACTCACGCTGTCAGTAACACAATGTGAACGACTAGGACGCATTCAGAATAAAGGGATGCGCATAATCTTGGGCTGTACGCGAGATACCCCCATTGTGACAATGAGGTATATGCTTGGAGTGCTGTCGATTAAATCCAGATATGCGATGGCCAAAGCAAAAGCCTTTATGCGAGTATCCACAGACAAACGGCACACTCTGCATGGTAACTTAGCTGACATTAAGGGAGCAAGAATAAAGAGAATAATTTCATGGATGGCACAGGCAGAGACAACGATCAAACAGGTAGCCACAGTCGACAATATATTCAAGGGGGAAGAGTGGAGTATATCAGATGAGAACTGGATTAACTACTAGCATGTCATCATCAGCCTTGGCAGAGAGTGTAGAAATTGGGGGAACGGAAAAGCAGAATTGGAAATTAATCAACTGATACATGATCATTCCTGGGATGATGATGCCGTTGTGTATACAGATGGGTCTGTGATCCGTGGTGAGAAATCCGGTTGGGGCTTCTCCGCTCGGGTGCAGGGCAGAATCGTCGCCGAACATAGCGGGGCTTACAAGATAACTTCCAGCATGAGAATGGAGGTCGAGGCTGTTACTGCAGCCTTAAGGGGATAACTGAAACTTCATTAACAAAGGCTATCATTGTGTCAGACTCTCAATCTATGCTAAGGAAGGTTCAAAGTGGTTGGTTGCGGCATGAATGGAAAACATTCATTGAAGCTTCCAGTCTACAAGAGCTGGTGTGGATATACTGTCCTGGTGATGCTGGGGTATGTGGTAATGAAAGAGCGTATCAGATTAGCATCAAGGGCACCCATAATGGGGACACTAGATATGGATAAGGGAGATATACTGAGAGCAATTAATGATTGCCTGTTAGAGAATGACACTGCAATAGATGAATCATCAAGGTTAAGACTTGGAATTTGGCATCAAACGTAAAGCTAGTAGAGATGGACGTATGAGAGGATGCATCCGTCGTGTTTACAACCAGCGAGCTACAGGAACAGTTAGCATTCACACTCTTCGACATATACTAATGGTGACTGAGCACCTACTGGTTTGCCCGGAGTGCTATGATGTCAGTTCTGCATAACAATAACAATAACAATATAATGTATATATATATATATATATATATATATATATATATATATATATATATATATATATATATATATATATATATATATATATATATATATATATATATATATTCCAAAAAGTAGTGGTGACATAATACAGCCTTGTTTCACCCCTGTTTCTACTGTAAACCATTCTGTATTCCCTTTATTTGTTCTAACACAACATCTTGCATTGTCATATAGCGCTTTGATTATATTCACATATTTTGTTGGAAAACCATAGATTCTAAGTATCTTCCACAATGATGGGCGGTGTAGACTATCAAAGGCTTTTTGAAAATCGACGAAGGTGATAATAAGTGGCGATTGCCTTTCCACTGATTCTTCTATAATTGTTCTTAGTGTGAATATTTGATCAATACATGATCGTTTCGGCCTGAAACCCGCTTGTTCTTCTCTGATCTTTTCGTCAGCATCCAATTTAAGTCTTTCTAACATCATGCAACATAATAATTTTCCAGGTACTGATAATAGAGATATACCACGCCAGTTATTACAGTCTGATAGATCACCTTTCTTCGGTAACTTTACAATAATACTGTCTTTCCATTGTTGTGGTGGTTGTTTGGGTTATGAGAAACTATACCCACAATGAACAATTAGGTATAAAATGGACAAATGGAAAATTCCTGGGGGACCTGGATTTCGCAGATGATGTAGCATTCTTAAGTTCAACACCAAGACAATCCCAAGAAGCAATAAATAATTTGTGTCATCTCTCGGTTAAAATAGGTCTCCAAATAAATGCCTCTAAAACTAAAGCTATGAACTTTTCTAACGAGACCGTTAATATCATCCTGAACGGGGAAAAACTACAGAAAGTTGAAAGTTTCAATTATTTAGGCAGTAAAATGACTCAGGATGGTGACACAACAAGAGAAATCCATACTAGAGTTACTTTGGCAGCTAGCGCCTTCAATAGATTATCTAACATTTGGAAATTACGATTATTGAATATACATACCAAGCTTCGTCTGTTTAATTCAAATGTTATCTCAGTGTTAACATACGGCTGTGAGAGTTGGAAAATAACAAAATCATTGGAGAACAAGCTGAATACATTCGAGAACAAATGACTTAGAAAACTCATGAACATCAGTTGGAAAGAATTCAAGACTAATCGACAAATAAGAGAAGACTCTAGGCAGAAATATGTCTCCGACTATATAAGGAAAAGACGATGGTCATATATCGGTCATGTCCTACGAATGCAAAACAACAGAATACCACTACAGGCGCTCACTTGGGTTCCTGAGGGTAAGAGGAAAAAAGGAAGACCAAAAGAAACACTCAGAAAAACAATAATAAGAGAAGGAAGAACGTTGGGCCTAAATAATGTGCAAGAGCTAAGAGGAGTGGCGTCACAACGAACAACCTGGAGAGCACTGGTTTCTGCCTTATGCGCCGTGTTTGGTGTTTAAAGAATTTATTATATATATATATATATATAAAATGCGGAAAAAGGGGAAATTACGAAAGAAGATACAATACAATTGAGAATATGATTTTGTGAGAAAGGCTCGAAACTCTAACACGTCTGAGTTCACAGGGAAGCAACAACAATTAAATGATTTAGCTTTCTGGTTCGAATACATCCGGGACCGACCCGTAGGACACGTTCATATGTCAGGACGGCAACCTGGCTAGATCTGGATACATGATGAGTTTGGTCCTGTAGATCGAGGAGACAGAATTAATTGTCTGAATAAAACAACATGACGCCTCCAGGCTACATTGTTCGAGACATGAATGAATAAACGGTTTACACTGAATTTGTGCGCCTGTTTTTTTTTTTGACTGTTATAATTTTCAGTAATTTAAGAAGATTTGCTGCTTGCCGAATTTACTTTACGTTGTTTTTCAAATATCACTGCCTAATTGCATCATTGAGTGACATGCCGATCAGATCTCTCCATTCCCTGTGGTCTCATATGTTCGTGAATCAGTGGACTAATTTTCTTAATCTCCTTCTCCTAAATATCTATTGAAAATATTGTTTAAAAACTGTTACATCAGTTTAAAAAAAAACAATAAAAATGTTACATGTTTATAAAAAAAATATGAATAAAAATGTACATCATAAAATGTTATGCATTTCACAACACTTATTTAAACTAAGGGATCTGAGTTATAGCACGTTTCACTAGCTTTGCCCAACTTCAAATGTAATTATCTGATTAACCGTCTAACGTATTAATGCCATTTTTTGCATACGATGTTATATTGGGTTAGACCCAACAAATATATACTTTATATCTGTGCATCTTGTCCAGTTCCCATAAACGGATGAAATCCTTTGATCTTTGTCGGCATACTAACTATTGTGTATCGAGAAAAGAAATTTTACCACTTCATGCACAGATTCTGTGAATTGATTAGGCATAGGCGTGTCTACTATTACAATAATGTGGCCATGACGTTTGCAATTGAATACGTGTTGAAGATGATTTCTTCAATGATCTGCATGCGAGATACTCGTGACATTGTTTGTCATTGACATTTAATGCGCTACCATACTGGACCTTCCTTGATCTAATTATTTCAATGGGTATCATCTCTTTGCGGTTCATAATTATCATAATGGAACGTTGCTCCTCTAATGTGCTTGTAAATAACGGTAAGGTCATCTTTAAAGAAATTAAACTTCACCCGAATCATAATCAGATGTCTCTGAGAAATTGAAAATCAATCTCGGCTGAATGAAGGACAAACCATCATTCTTCCAATATTCCTCTTCCTCTTGTAACACATGGTTCTCACTTTTCTTCCAATAATCCCTGGCTATATTGGAGATGGCGGCTTTTATAAGTATTTCAACATCTTTTAATTTGAACGTTCTATTTTCTGTTGCTACCTGTTCCTTAATTTTAGCCCATACTAATTCTATTGGGTTTAAGTGAGAATGGTAAGGAGGTAATCTTAAACATCTGTGACCATGTTCATGGATTGCCTTGTCAATGTGAAATATCTTTGTATGCTGTGTCTTTTTTTACAATTCCAAGTAATTCAGGTTCATGGACATTTCGTTGAATGGAATGTTGTTTATGGTCAGCCAAATCTTTATTACATCTTTAATACTTGGTGAATTAGAAACTTTATCTTCTGGTGCCTCAACGTTGTGATATGAGGCATTGTCCATTATCAAACACACGGTCTATCCAAGGAAGGAAGTACATGATTCACAATCCAATCTTGAAATATCGTGCCATTCATCTCTGCATGGTAATCCCTATTATCTGTGGATTTTGAAACAAATATGAGTTCAGTATTATTTAGAAGCCCATGATGGCTGCTTCCTGGATGTGCAATTATTAGGCGCTGTCCTTTGCTGCTTGGTACTAGTCTCTTAGTTGTTCCATCAGATGATTGCCATTCTCGTTCATTACTGTGGTGCGCATTGATCCAAGTTTCATCTAAGTACACAAAATCATAACAATCTCTTCTCATTTCTCTGACCTCGCGTAAATATTTGCTTCTCATTGCAACTATATGAGGCTTCTCACAAATAAGGTTTCTACCACCAACATATTTTCTAAAAGTGAATCCCAAACTCCTAATAGTCCTCCATAGCGTAGATTTGGAAATATCAATGTCATTATTCTTTCTTAACCAAATTTTCAATTTCCTTAAAGTCACTGCCTCATTATTGTGAAACATATTGCAAATTTCTCTGCGGATCAAGTCTCTGTCAAAATTATCCACCACTCTTGGCCTAATTTTCGTGTGTAAAACACTGGAATTTGACATTTCAGATGTCGCTATCCAGCGGTGCAATGATCGTTTGCTTATCCCCAAGGCGTGAATAGTCCTCTTTTGTGGGTTTGAAATAGAATGATATAGTTTTCCTCGAGTAGCTTCATTGCAGAAATACTTAAAAATCCTATTTGTGATTTGCTGTAATGTCATAAAATGTACTCGCAGACTCATTTTTCCTTCTTAACCACACAATAATTTTTGTAGACACACCTCTGATTGACAATGTGTGCGTTGCACCGGATATAAACTGTTTTATGTTCAAGAAGTGCGATTTCACGCAATTTCACTCAAAAATCATGCCAAGTGCTTGATAAACCAAAAATGTGCAAATGAGGTCGTATAATTTACTGTAGACATTTCAATATGTGTGCGTGTGATGTGTGTTGGCAAGTAGGATTTTATATTATATCGCAAAGAAACGAAAATGGAAACCAATGGCCGCATTTTAATGAAAAATTTAATTCATAGGGTCTATACCATTTCAAATTCACATACAAAATTTCACTTATATGCGTTATATATTCGCTGAGATATAGCATTTTGAAGTTGGGCAAAGCTAGTGAAACGTGCTATAGCAGTATTATGTGGCAGCGGCACTGCTTGTTGGATGTATGTGACGAAATGGACGACCTCTATCGATCTTTGGTTCTCTCCGGCAGTATCGGTACATTTGTGGTACTGATTTTTATTATGTGCTGTCAATTATCGCACTTTGCGTTCTTTTCTTTCTTTCTTTCTTTCTTCGTTATTTTTCTGCTAAGTAGCAGATATTTGATTTTATCAAATCACCCTGTAGGTGCTAAATATCACATTTGCAGGAGCGGCGGATATGATATATCACATTTGCTTGGCGCTACCCAGAGTGGTGGTTATAGGCGCGGCAGATTAACACGTATATCGGCCAGCACTATCGGCTTAAATCCCCGATAAGACACGGAGTTTGCATACTCATACAACAGATAACGAGATTACTGTCTGTGTGACACATGTCAGCAGACAAGTGTGATTTAATCGCTTCCGGTCACTTGGTTAAAAGTAATCATGGATTTATTACATTTTAGACAATTTGAGTCTACAAATGTGTTGGTGAGAGTGTATGCAAGACATCATATTACCATATATTTGAGAAGTGACCTTTTGCAAAATTTTACCATGTAGGAAATATTTTGAAAGTGGTGCCACACCCGACCTGTTTGAAATGATTGAATCTTTCTGATTAGATTCATAACAACGTTGACCATTTTCGCAGTTTTAACTCACTGTTAATTTCAAGCTCGCCAAGACACCAGACCTCGCCAGAGTGAAGAATAGATTCATAATTACTTTTTGTTAACCGGACCTTTTATAGGAGAACCAGATAAGACTTAAAAAAAAGCACAGGAAATCTCTTTCAAATTTTAATAAGGAATCCCGGGACTAGGAAACTGAAGAAACACGGAGTCAGAGGGGAATCTATTGCAAAATTAAAGACATCCCAGACGCGTGTAAGAGAACAATTCGTCTCTTTTATTCATCTGAGCAAACAAGTCTGTAGCCAGGATCGGCGTAAGTTGTGATTTACATTTTATATTTTATTACTAACATGTGAACTAACATAAATATGTATATATTACCATGTGAAGTTTAATGTGTGAAACTCGCTATTAGATGTCAAAGTCATTTGGGGCTGGCAACCTCAGTATCTAGAATGATGATTCATGAACCACCACTGCAAGGGCTGGTGATTGCTTTATTGATAGTTTCGTAAAGAGAACTAAAAGCATAAATTAGTTCCAGGTTCCCTATGGAGCAGGGAAGGAAAGATGAAAGAAATGATGTACATTCTAAGTATGATACTTACATTTTCAAAGCAGTGTAAATGTCACTAAAAACATATTCACTTTAAAATTAATGTAAGTTGTCAAGCTTTAAACCAGTGTAAACGTCTATGTGAAAATATTCATTTTTTAAATTAATAGAAGTTTCAAACTTTTCCATAAGTGTAAATATAAATGAAACATAAATGAATTTATATTGTGAACACTTTTCAAACAGTGGAGATGTAAATGTAAAACTCACATTATATCTGTACGTTTAACTTTTTCATTTAAATGTAATGTAAAGCTAAAGCTATTCAGTTTAAATGTAAAGGAAGTTTTATCCCGAGGGATTAAATTTAATTCTCATCGAGTGTAAATTCTGACATGGGATGGTAGAATAGAAGAGGGGGGGACATAACTGTCGGAAAACGCCTACTCAGAAGAGCGTTTCGTTTCTATTTCTATTACCAGTTATTGGTGGTACCAATGAAGGTAGAAGTGGACTGACGTTTTGCGAGACGCCATCATAAGAGGGTCTTATAGACAGACGCAGAACCAACTTAGCCGTTACTCCTTGACGTTCTTGGAACGTGCGGCGCCGGAACTTTGATCAGAGACGAGCGAGAGCAGAGTGGAAAGGAACTGACTTAGCGGGAGAAGAAACTACCATTGTTAGCTAAGTGAAAATATCCGATAAAGTGATTTTTTTTTAATAATTTTTTTTTTGCGTACGCCCGCTATTACTCGAGGCAAAATCTCAGGTTAGTATGTCTAACCTGAGACTGATATTTACATGCGCATCCCTTTTTTTCTTGTACAGAGATAGGTGTCCCTCGCCATTCAGGCAGATACTCGCCGATTTCGGAGGTACCCATTGCAGCTGGGTCGGCTCAGGAGCCGCCAGTCCCTGGTCGATACTACTTCAAATGTCCCTCACCAGGGGCTCGAGTTAATCCAGTCCAAATCCCGGTCGACGAAAACTCTTCAAATGTCCTCGCGCGGGTTTGATCTTGGGTCACCCGGTCGCCAGCGCAGTTTGGTAACCACTACACAAGTGCGGCTCCCTATCCAAGTGATGAAAATGGGGGGGCGGGCGTTTTTCATAAATATTCAAATTATTTTCCAACTGATGAAACTTAAAATGATTATTAAATTTTGTTATTTGTAATGTTACAAATTTAACTTCGATTTAATCCTTTTTAATGTACTACATGTTTGTCTCAGTCAAAGTTACTTAACACACACCCTAAACAGAGCTATATATATTATAATTCTATTGATTAACTCAGCGGTGGGGGCTCAACGAGCTAGAATAAACCATTGCTAAATTCTTCATAAGTGTCGGCAGATTATAGAATTAACGTGTTAGCGACAGCCAGCGTTGTTCTCGATTATCTGAATATCTTATGAAGACTCCCATGTGATAGAAGCTTTACTACTCTTCTATCGACATTTCTGCCAAGAGTAATCTTGTGTAAAGATAGACTCCATTGAAGCCTATAATAGATACTCTTGAGTTTTGGCCACCGTTGCACCACTACTGCAAGGCAGGGGAGGCAATACCGTCACAATGTAAATGTTTGTTGAATAGCCAAGTTGTTGATTTGGCAATTGTTCTTGAAGGTTTCTTCATACTATTTTGTGTATTGAATAGGCTTTGAATGGCGAGGCACGTGTTTTGTGTATTGAATAGGCCTTGAATGGCGAGGCACGTGTTTTGTGTATGAATAGGCCTTGAATGGCGAGGCACGTGTTTTGTGTATTGAATAGGCCTTAAATGGCGAGGCACGTGTTTTGTTTATTGAATAGGCCTTGAATGGCGATGCACTTTTTTTTATCGTATAGTGGAAATCTCTAGCGTTGTGTGTTATGCGATAACCCAGCAGGTTCGTTCTTCCGGATGAGAAGGCTGGCTACTTGTTGGTGTTGATTGGTGTTTCTTGATTGAAAATTTTATTCTTTGGTGTTTGTATTATTTTCTATCATTCCCCAGTTGTTTCTACTGAGTTTAGTTTTTGTGGTCGTGTATCTTTCATTGTTGGTTGGTGATAGACCTTTTTATATCAGATATGATTGCTTAAAAACATTGATCATAACTGCAAACACTTCTCCAATCACAGAAACATCTATGGACACGTACTATGTCAATTTTGACTTGGACGACATGTATGTCGTAATACCACGACAGAAGTACAGGCACGGTGTTATACATCACAATGAAAGCACATGAATTATCCTAAAATAAGATCCAGAAAAAACGTTTTCGTGCCTGTTTATTGTTTGTTGATCTGTGACCGCTTGGCCTTTCACGCTAGCTTTGTCCCTCCTACTTTAACGCTAAGCGTTTATATGTGCTAGAAGATGATACATGTAAGAATGACAGACCTTAAATGCAAATAAGACGTTTTTACACAAAACGCAGCATTCATTCAAAGTTCAGTTGCCGTTACTGCTCTGACAGGGTAAACGTAGGTCAGTCCCAGATAATAATGAATGGGTTTTATAAGCGCGAAAGTGGGAAATGAATGTTTGTGTGATCTGGGTTTTTTTAAATCCTATTGTTAAGTTGGAAAAGATCACACATGTGAAAATAAAGTCGAAATAACAGAATGTCGTGTGCAAAAAGGTCGAAAAGCTGAGAAGAGGAGTGCAAATGTTAACTATTGTGTCGTGTGAAAAAAAAGGACGGGTCGTGTGAAAAAAAGGCGGGAAAAAAGAAGAAATAGTATAAATAGAAGAGTTGTGGGCGATTGGCAGCGATTTCAGGACTTATGATTCCAAGAATACCATGATTTTAGACTAGAGGATTTTTTACAGATAGTGTTAGGTGAACTTCGTCTTTGAGGATACCAAGACAAGTTTTTTTGAGTAAACAAATCTGTAAATTATTTCTTGTGGATATACATATATTATTCTATCTGGATGTACCTACATTATTCAGTTGGATTACATATTTTTTTCATATCGGATAAACAATCATCATTGTGAAATTTACAGTGTTTGTCTAATTACATCAATAAACTCTAATTGAATTTTTCTACATTGCTGTTTGTGGAACTTTACAATAATATCTTGTGGATTATACGTTGTTGTGCTGAAACTGTTTTGAGTATCACCAAACTCAAAGGGAAGAACATTCCTGGGTTGAAAAAATAAGTAAAGGTCAAGTATTACGATCTCTGGCGGAACACCAGTTAGCACTTGAACCACCACAACATATGAAGGATTAACTCTGACTACATAAAATCAATATAACTACTAGTGCCGCATTCAACTGACGCGGGCACATATCTTCAAATTGGCGCCGTGACCTGCCCTTTTTTTTGGTGAAGACAGACAGGCATAATCAATAAAATGGATCCAAGCCTAGAACACCAGCAGCAACAACAGGCGTTGTATACACTACAGCAACAACAGCAACAACAACATGCGTTATATGCACAGCAGCTACAACAGCAACAGGAAATGCAACAGGCAAACGTACATCCTGCTAACATAACCTTACCTGTAGAGTCCGAACCCACAATGACCGCGTTGCAACGGATAACAGACACACTATCCAATGTAGATCACTATAATAAATATAACCAAATTCGCTCGGTTATAACCCCCTTCACGGGCGATTCTAACACATTTCGGAGATGGCTAATGAACAGACACAGATATACGAGCAACAATACATATTGCCGGAGTGAATCAGAGAGCACACCACATAACTACAGTAGAAGATCCCAGATCAAGTATCGAGACAACAGCAACAACACGGGTCGCATAGCCACTGTCGGCAGCCACTGGAACAGTCTCAATAAAAGATATTGTCGCATAGCTGTTAGAAATTTTATCAACGGAATCAAACAACAAAAGATATGGGAAGTAAATAATGTCACAACGACTGATCAACAAACATGTATGATTACGACAGAAGATGGAATGAGGGTACATATCAGACCAATACAGCAATGGAGAACACCACCTAACATACATCACCAGGTCGGTTTTGTAACATCAAATGACACACGTTGGGCCCCCATGATTACTAGTCAACCAAGGCCAGACTTACAAGTGAAGAAAACAAAGATCAGTTGTGTTGCGACACAAACAAACGTTGACAGGTCAAGTCAGGTCAATGACCCAGAACCACAGGTGAAGAAAACAACTATGATCAGTGTAGCAACACAAACAGAGAATAGAGCTGCAGTTTCAGCAACACAAACAGAGAATAGAGCTGCAGTTTCAGCAACACAAACAGAGAATAGAGCTGCAGTTTCAGCAACACAAACAGAGAATAGAGCTGCAGTTTCAGCAACACAAACAGATGTTGACCTTAACACTGACACATCATGCAGGCGTATAGGAAAAGCAGTAAGAAGAACGCCTATCAAAACATGTGCAAAAGAAGTACAGGACATGGATACATCTTATAGGCGTACAAGAACAGTACAGAAGACGAAACAGGGAGGTGTAAGCACAGAGGAGATGAAGATAGCACTCAAAGACGAACTGAAGGGAGCTAAACCTGACACAGTAGTACTAAAATATGTACAAAGATTTCTGGAGAGAAAGTTTGATACAGACTTATCAGAAAGGAAGGAAGAAATTTGCAGACTTGTGGTGAGAGTAATGGAGGAACTTAATTACTGGGGAATCAAAAATAGTGGAAAGACCAGTGTTCTCAGATTCATCAAGTTACTCAGACGGGGTATCGTCAGATGAGGAGGATGAGTTAGAATACACGGAGAGGTGCGAAATGGTGGAAAAATTGGGAAAAGAAGTGAGAGAAGAAGTGAATGACACGAGTAAGAAAATGGTTAAAGTGGATGAACCAAACATGGAGGAGTTGAAACCGGTGATAGCAGCCATCATAGCACGGCCTGAGGTTCATTTATCAAGGAGTATAGTATGGAGACTGCTACAGGAAAAATATCATACACACTTTCCAGAAACAAGAGATAAAATAGATATGGTTCTAACGAAAATGTTAGATGAAGAAAACATGAAGAGACACAGAATAGAGCAAGCAAATCGTAATCGAGGTCAGAAAATGAAGAAAAAAAAGAGGTAAGACAGCTTGTGAACGATATGATGCAAGAGGAGTATGTGGAGGACACAGTTAAGAAGAAACACAGAAGCCCTACAGAAGAACTTATCATAAGAATGACATGAGAGTCTAGCCGCAATACACAGAAACAACACATCGGTGTTCGCAAACGTTATTCACATGATCACAACCATAATTCCCTACCCCCTCATCAGCCCCAACATACTCCCTACGCGACCCCCGTCGCAACCCCAGTGATTATGTGAAGCGAACATTTGATGACAGAAGACATACCATGGAACCCAGACAACAAACAAACAATAGAAATGAACAACCTTCAACAAGCAACTACCACTCTGATGCAAACGCAGACAGCCTCACAAAACGCAGCATGAGGTGCACCATTTCAATACTACTTCATACTTACCCTCAACAACTGCAGCCACCACACACTCGACAGTGCGAAATACGCCATCCTCTTGTGAACAACGATTGACAAAAGCTACCTTGAGGGACATCGCCAAGTTCCTCATGTTAACATTCGTAAACGTCCAGTTCAACGATTATTAGTTTATTGGAGAATCAATCTTCTCTAATAACAAAAAGGTACTCACCCAGCTATAGTACCCAACGAGTACGTTCTCTACAAATAGTACTACCCCTCGTTCCCCATCATCTAAAGTCACTAGTGTCCATTTTTTTTTGGTAGGAAATTTTATTTTTTCAGAAAAATGTCAGCCTCAGTCAAGACCCTGCTGATGATACTGATGATAGTGATAATTATGACATCTGCAACACCCACATATACTAACAAGTTATTATGGCATGACGCCACTGTGTTTTAATGTTATACAATTATTTCAGATTCTTCGTCGACATGGACTGTCATTAGGACTACATCTTTTACACCGCTATGTCAAGAAATTGAAGAACTTTTTGCAAACATTCTATAACACTATATTATCCCGGTTAAACAGAACTTTAAATTATCACAGTTCTCTAGTTATACAAAAATTTTTTTTTACAAGTGTTAGGTACGAAATCTTTATGATTAGAAGAGTACCCACTGTACAAATTACACCACTTTTGCTTTTGAAAATCTTTATAATAGGACTTATGCTTTACAACAATTTTTTTCCCCCTTCTTGATGAATTTAGTGACAAAAGCAAACACACTATACGCACACACATATTTTTCCTTTGTGACACATGAGAGTTTTTTTTTTTTTTTTAATGTGTTAACTCATAGTTTTCCTTTTGTGTTATGGAAAGACCGTTTTATAATGTTCAATCGCATCGAGAATGTATTTTGGCTATTTTTCTTAATGATGCTGTTACGACAAATACCATGTGTACAAGAAGATGAGATGTCCACAGCGGACATCGGTAAAAGATAATGAGGACATTGTTACCCCCACTGACACAGCTAACGCCCCTAAGACCCCCGAGTACATTCCCATGACTGACATTCGTTCCCCTCTGTTGAGGATTGTTTCGGGGTTTGCAAGCATGTGAATGTCTGCAGCATTCGCATGGTTGCACCACGAACCACTTCAGCTGAATGAGTACTGGAAAATCGCGCACAATCCTCAACACCCTCCCACGGTGATAAACCATACTCCGTCATTTATCCCAATATACACCCCACTCCACTAAATAACTGAGACATATATATATTTTCACCTAAAATTTGACTTAATGCATTTTGCAAGTTGGGTAAAACTTATATGCTAATCAACACAGTTCGCGGATTTGCGAAATACTACATTGTTACATGCAAACGATGACGATTTCATGGGAAATCGCTAACATGATAACGGATATGTTCACATGTTGATAAACCTTGTATTGAGAAATAAACATCACATATTGATATACCTGTATTTTTCTGACCATTTGTCACATTGTAAGCGGAACGCTACAGTATATTTTCTTGACAATTTGTTGTCCATTATACCTTGTATTGAGAAATAAACATCACATATTGATGTACCTGTATTTTTCTGACCATTTGTCACGTTGTAAGCGGAACGCTACAGTATATTTTCTTGACAAATTGTTGTCCATTATTATGAACTTGCATTTGCATGCAGATTTTATATTTGATGACGAACCTATAAACAGTTTGGTACTTGGTTCAGGGTAACTGAGATAGTTCATACTCCAACACCCGATAATTTTTTTGTATTGGTATAGTTGTCCTCCCTCATAGTAACGACTATTACATAAGTTGGAGATTAGAGACATTTTTAAATAAATACTTTGTAACTCCATGTAACCAGATTAATAATGCTATATTTATATAGACACATAGACAGTTCACCAAACTTGTCCAGATTTTTGGTGTTTAAGACCCATATACATCCTGGTAAATCACTGACCGCAGTGGCAGGATTGGGGTCGCCTGTATCATATGATTGTATTATATTTACCACGTTCTATATTGACAGTTACGAGAGCGTACAGCTCTAGTTCATATTTTGTTGATAATAAATTTATAGATTAACATTGCCATGTATGTATATTCCCATATCATACATATATATATATACGAGCTCGTATATTACATTTTTTTTTGCGTCCCAAGGTCTGATGTTTGACCATTAGTTCTATGCTGTTAGGCTGATGTTCGTTGCAGCTATTACATTTAAGATTGCTAAATACTTAATGAATGTTAGTCAATTCTGTTAAATATTGCCAAAGTATTTTTTTTGTTTTGTTTTTATTTGTGTTGTTTGCACAACCCATGAAAATCGTATGCGATTATTTTTTATTTATTTTTTATTTTTTTATTTAAATGTTATCATTAAGTATGTTATCAATATGGTGATGACTAATGCACAGCGTTGTTCATATTGATATTGTTAAGAAGTAGTGTACACCAATACTGTTCAATGGCGAAGTGTATTAACAAATTTTATGTATCTCCCGTTTTACGCATTATAAATATACTGGGATCCCTCGTTTTACGAACAATTTATTTTTTTTTAAATTTTTTTTCTCTCTCTAAGAGACCCTACCAATTGGTTAGTCGTTTATAACAATCACTAGCACGAGGTACTTAGTTGATAGTACGCAAATGTCTCCCTCTGGGATACATTTGTGTGGCCAGGGACGTATGTGACCGCTTGGCCTTTCACGCTAGCTTTGTCCCTCCTACTTTAACGCTAAGCGTTTATATGTGCTAGAAGATGATACATGTAAGAATGACAGACCTTAAATGCAAATAAGACGTTTTTACACAAAACGCAGCATTCATTCAAAGTTCAGTTGCCGTTACTGCTCTGACAGGGTAAACGTAGGTCAGTCCCAGATAATAATGAATGGGTTTTATAAGCGCGAAAGTGGGAAATGAATGTTTGTGTGATCTGGGTTTTTTTTTTAATCCCATTGTTAAGTTGGAAAAGATCACACATGTGAAAATAAAGTCGAAATAACAGAATGTCGTGTGCAAAAAAGGTCGAAAAGCTGAGAAGAGGAGTGCAAAATGTTAACTATTTGTGTCGTGCGAAAAAAAGGACTGGTCGTGTGAAAAAAGGCGGGAAAAAGAAGAAATAGTATAAATAGAAGAGTTGTGGGCGATTGGCAGCGATTTCAGGACTTATGACTCCAAGGATACCATGATTTTAGACTAGAGGATTTTTTACAGATAGTGTTAGGTGAACTTCGTCTTTGAGGATACCAAGACAAGTTTTTTTGAGTAAACAAATCTGTAAATTATTTCTTGTGGATATACATATATTATTCTATCCGGATGTACCTACATTATTCAGTTGGATTACATATTTTTTTCATATCGGATAAACAATCATCATTGTGAAATTTACAGTGTTTGTCTAATTACATCAATAAACTCTAATTGAATTTTTTTCTACATTGCTGTTTGTGGAACTTTACAGTAATTTCTTGTGGATTATACGTTGTTGTGCTGAAACTGTTTTGAGTATCACCAAACTCAAAGGGAAGAACGTTCCTGGGTTGAAATAAATTAACAAAAGGTCAAGTATCACCATCTCTGGCGGAAGGCCAGTTATCACTTGAACCACCACAACATATGAAGAATTAACTCTGACTACATAAAACCAATATAACTACTAGTGCCGTATAAACATACACGGCCACAGATCTTCTTTGTTCACAATGTCTTTACAAGTACTTTTCATGGTAACAAATGGTAGGTTATAATTGGTAACGAATGGCTTGCTAATATTATAGTCTTCAATAACACGTTCCTACAGTGATTATCGTCCGTTTGGTACGAGTGCTACAACGTCCAGTCAAGGCGAAACTAATCTATCAAAAGTTTTCGTTCAGCAGTAATCTATTATTCTGTCCTTTTTGATGAAAAACTGTATCAAAAACTGTATCATAACGGTATCAAAAACGGTATCAGACAGGCATCTATTACTCTCCTTTTAGATGGAAAAATCGGGCGCCTAGACACAGAGAACTAATTGTTACAATGTTGTAGTCTCTGAAAAAGGTTTCTTGATGCTTTCTATTTCTGTCCCTAACAATTTTGTAAGTTCTATAGTTGAAAAAGCCATTCTAATCTCTAACAGAGCTTCCATCTGGTCGGCAATTGCCCTTCTAACTGAACTAGATCAGCCTACTGCTTTAGTTTTTCGTTTTACTAAAGGAGTGTCACGCGATTCTGTACGATATATGCCCAAACCGGTTGAAACTAACTGAAAGTACGAGTATATAACTTATTTTTTTAGTTCGTTGGAAGGTTCTCACTTTATCTACATTAGTAACTGCTAACTTCATTAGGGGTTTCTCTATTACATTTACCACATTGTGAGAACCACTGCTGATTTACCTATCTATTTCTAGAATCACTGCTGATGTAATTTGGTACAGTCCAAAGTTCGACCTAATCATTAATTTCTTTTGACATACTGCCATTTCAATAAACTGCACCGTCCTAACCTCGTCTGTTTAACTTTTAGTTAACTTAGCCAATAACAAATACAGATACTTGTCAGTCTATGTCATCTATTTCCTTATCGTCAGTATTGTTAACTGTCAATAAAGTAGGTCGTGCTCTGCGCACTGCGACAATTATAACAAATAAACACTTCAGAAAACATTGTGTTAAACATTTTAAAAGTAGCAAAAGCTAACTTGTAAACAGACAAGACAATGAAAACAATGGCTGTCTCCTTTACAACTATCAGGTCTTTAACCACGATATGAGCTTATGTTTTTCTTTTCAACTACAAATGGTCGCACAATTTTGTTGTTGTTTCTAAATGAAATAGGAACAGAGCAGAATATCGTCGTATGCGCTTCATTTCACCTTTAGCTCATCTACCATCTCGGTAGAGTCTAGACTGTTCAACCTAATTGTCGGTTAAACTTAATTATTGCCAGAACAATCGAAATATATTAGAGCTACACTTGTCGCAAACGGACATAGCGTAGATCACATAGACCAACAAGAGGAATTATTCCTGCAGCAAATTGATAATTATGACTAGATAGAGTTTCCTTTTGTTTCAAGGACCATCATCATTACACCTGGACAACTCAATGAGTGCTCCGATCTCTTTCCTTAGATATTACCCAAGGAGGATCTTAGCACAGTTCACAAAATTCGTTCACTTGAATCACACATTCTATGAATATTTTTGTGGTGGTTAGGTTTTTTTTTTTTAAATTTTGCCAGGGTATGTGGCGGGATCGTCTCCACTGCGCTACAGTAGTAGTCCACTATTGGCCAAACTCCGAGTAAAAGGATGATTGTTTTAAAAAGGTATCAACCTTCGTCAAGATTACTCTTGGCAGATATATAAATAGAAGAATGATGCTTATATTTCAGGGAGCCTCACATGAATTTTACAGAATGGCAGGTATAACAACTGAGGTCATCTAAGCCGTTATGAACTTATTATTCTCCGTCCCTTCTGTGAGGAAAATTCTTTCCTTGTTTTTTTTTCTGAGCGCCGAGCTGAAGGTGGTTCAACAAAATATTAATTTAATAGCTCTATCTGGTTATATATATTTAAAACAATATGAGTCATACGGATGGAGACATACAATTTACTTAATACTGATGAATCCAACTATAAATTAATTCGTACAGATAAACTGGTTTAATAATCACTTATTGGTTAACAAGATAAAATAAATAAGTTGTTTATAAAAATGAAGCGATGATATTGGTCACCACTGGACGATCTTAAATTTTGGTGGATAAGAGAACGAAATTGGAAATGTCAATTCGCTAAACTGGTATGTTACTTAGCTGACCATGTGGGGTCAGCTGACGTCTACTTTAGTAGCTATTGGTTCGCACAGGTTGTTGGACTGTTTCGTCTCTTCCGGAGTTGAAGTTTTTTGGCAGTAGCACGTCTCTTACAACACGGCCAGTGTTACTACTTAGGTTGTTCTGTCACGTGTACTCAAGACCTCTCTGTCCTCGGTGTCTATAGCGTTGACTTCTGGCAACGTTGACCAAAAAACCCGATTATCGGGGTGAGTGACAGACTAGATGCACAGCAAGTGTTCGAATATTGTCGGGAAACTGTTTTAAGATGCCGTCTTTCGGTAGTTTTGTATACTCCCAACTATTCACGCTGTAGACAGGTTTCGAGGACTTGTGACTTCCAGTACAATAGTTGAGGGGTTATCCTTTCTAATTTTAGAAGACCCTCTAGTGCTATGTCCTGTCCCATACTGGAATCCTGACTCTATTCGTTATCCTTGCTGTCTAAGATTTCTCCTTGGCGAGATGGAAATGCAGTGTGTAAGTCTTAAAATTCTCTAGGTTATAAGGAAAATCTTTGCTCCCACGCACATGTTTCTTCATTGGGGAAAGATCCAATCAGAATCAGTTTAGTCCAGCATTCCAGTCTAAACCAACTACAACTAAGCTTCTGATTTTGGTAGGGGTTTCCCCACTGTCGTGCTGAACATTACTACATGACAACTTAAAATATTCCCCTTACATGTTATATTCTCGTACTTGTTTACCACAGCAAAGTCATCTGCCGGAAGTGGTACATCATTACTCGTATTCCATTCCTTTCCACCTAGCCATGTCTGCAAAGTTAATACATAATAAAATACCATTCGGTGTTCAGATTTTAAAACCCATCGCAACAGGGTTTTGTGGCAACCATCTGCAAGTCATGTTTACGGATCAAACATTCGTTATCGATATTCCCCGAAACAAGTCTGGGTTTTGTCGCCAGATGTCATCTGGGATGAAGATCACACTGTTATCTCTCAATCGCGCGTCTGGCTTAACAATAATGTTGCTACCTGTAAACTTTTAATCCGCCTGGTATTGACGATTAATCAAACAAACACGTCGGCGTGGCTGCAGAAAACCAGATCAAACGTTCAAGTAAACCGGGTGGGCGTGAAAAGTTGTTGTTGTTGTCGATATCCCATAGCTGCTGAGCATGTCTACTCTTGGCAGCCCAATGCCATTCTTAGAAAAGTGTAGGTTTTCTGCAGGGGTTTTACTGTTCCATACAGTGAGTTGGTGACTGTCAGAGGTGTCTGTAAAAAATTTTTCCTGGCGTTTGTGAGTGATGGACACTCCATGAGGAGGTATCTGGTTGTTTCATAGGGATGAGAGCAGTGTCTACACATGGGTAGGTGCTGAGGGTTGATACGGTTCAGATGGATATTGACTCTGGCGTGTCCTGTTCGGAACTGAAAGATAAGACTTTGATTTCTCCTGCTGAGTCTGTTTATATTGTCGTTGTCTTTTGGGCAGGTCATTTCATTAAAGACATTTCGGCCAGTCGGCCCGTTTGCCCATCTGTTCAGCCAGATTTCCCTTGTGTTGTTTCAGAGAATCTGTTTGACTGTTCTCATGCTGCAGTGTCTGTCCTTTTGTTATTTAGAGGCTCCTGTTTTAGCAAGTCTATCAGCTGTCTCATTTTCAGTTAGATCACTGTGTCCAGGGATCCACTGTAGGGTTACACTGATGGAGGAGGCTGTGATCAAGTTGTGAACCGCTCTTCCTACAAGAAACATGTCTTTGTTTTCATATGGAGTCTGTTTAAGTGCTTCCAGAACAGACATGGAGTCACTGAAAATCACTATATCTGATGGCTTTCGTTCCATAAGGTCAAACTGTTGGTGTAGTAATTCAATGGCTGTCGTGATGGCCTCAGCCTCCGCTTCGTAATTTGAACAATTTTCACCACAGGAGTCACAGATCTCATAAGAGGATCCATCCAGGTACCATATGCAGATGCCATATCCTGCAAAAGAAGTGATCTTGAAAGCTGAACCATCTGCGTAGGCCTGGATTGCTGATGTTGGGTAGCTGTTTATGGTCTCCAAGGCACACGTCTTCAAGACTGTGGGTAGTGTTTCCTTGTTGGCCGTTTTATCTATCAGTTGTGTTTTGACAGTTGGTTGATGGAAGTTTTCCCAAGGGGTGGTCCAAAGTATTTGTTTTCCAATTCTCTCTCTTGCGGGAGATGGTGTTTATCATTTTCCCCTTTGGCCTTGTCCAGGAGAGATAGTTGTTTCAGTCTTCGTGTTTGTTTCCAAATGTCAATAAGTACTTTGTTTGGGTGGTCTTTCTCTTGTCTCCTGTATCTCTCTACAGCTTCAGTCAGTGCTCTTTTACGCCTGATATCCATCGGCTCTATATTGGCATCTATCTCACATACGGCTGTGGGTGTTGATCTCATCCCTCCACAAATTAACCTGAGAATTTGGTTCTGCACACGGTCCAGAGATGAGATGGTATTAGTAAAAGCGTGAAAAGAAAACCGTGATCAATGAAAGCGTACGCAAAATAATGAAAAAAAGGAGAATGCGAAGGGATGATAGAGTAACCTGACGGAGAGAATTTAAGACAAGAAAAATGGGACAAACAAAATTTCGTCACAGGGTACTTCTTCGCACACTCTCAGACGTCAACGCGGTATGTAAAGAAAGCACTGGTCAGCCCGTGGTTGTTAGTATCTCCATATAGTCTGTCCAAGAATGATACTGGTAACGACCATATGTGCTCTCATTCTCATTTATTTGGAACCTTTGTAGCAGAAGTTTAGCAGTAATTTTATCGCTACCACAGCGGCACTCATCAGTAGTTTCTATGATTAACTTGTTGAATGGATGGTATCTCAATCTGGTGTGGTCTGTGCGGAGTCTGAAGATTACTGCTTGTTCACTTCTGCTGAGCTGATAATATGGATTATTTTTCTTGTATCCTGGATGCTCTGCTTCCCACAAATTTCTGTATCGGTTTTTTCTGATATCAGCCAGGGTATACACATTTTTCTTACATGCTTGCTTTTCAGAAACATGTAACCTCAGTGACACTTCTAATTTCAGTGCTTCAGTTATAAGTTGCCTGACGTTGTCACCAGCATAATCACCGCATTTCGTTCAGCTCCTGGGGATAGCTGGCAACGTTCACTAACTCGGCCACGTCAAAATCATTACACGGGAATAGACGACAGACGCTTTCACTTAAAGCAAACGAGTTCTAAAGACATAACCATCACCACCATATCACCATTGTCATTATCATCATCATTTTTCAACATTATCACAGTGTTCAATTGGTAATGTCTATTTCTCAACATTCGTTCATTACCCAAAGTCCCTGTTTTCCCAGGATCTATTCAAAAGCACTATTGTCTGTTCCTAACTTTGCATTTAGTCACCTATCAGAATTGTAATGTCTTTCCTTCTCTGTTCATCCATGGTATTTTTGACGCTCTGTACGACATTTTCCTTTCAGTGATTCTTCTTTGTTCTTAGCTGGCGGATGCAAAACACAGATGTTCATCTTTATTTTCTTTTAGGTAATTTTTAAAAGTGCTAATACTAGTCTGGGTTCCGTTGCTTCCTATTAAATGAGTACCTTCTGCCCTTTATTTGACAGCAATATAGCCACATCTTCATCGTGGTGGGGTACTCTATTCTTCATGCTCTGAGTAACAGCACTATTTCTCCTTTGTTCAGTTTAAGGGGAGGATCTAGAGAGCATTTTAAGTCAAAACAGCACAATCATGAAATTTGGGATTAGTCTACTTTCGGATAATTTACATTCCTTTCAATCTACATCTGTGAAAATCATTTGTCAGAACACATTCCAAGTAGGTATTTTTTGTAAATACTATTTTCTTAAGAAAGTGTGCTTTTCATTTAAAGAACATCAAGATTTTCTCAGAACCTTGTTTTACGCTACTAATGTTTTTATTATAACTTGCACAATTTTGAGTCAATAAATATCAGATTTGGCACAAATACTTTCCATAGTATTATAAAACTATTATCAGATCCGATTTTTGATATCTTATCAAAAATTTGATTTATTGCAAATAATGTTGTAAACTTTGAAGAAAAAATTGTTACTATTTGTAGATACAAACTTTAAAGTTCTACATTTCAGGATTTACTTAAGTTATTTAAAATACAATCTGATAAACGTTGTAAAATATAATGATAAAACATTCTGTTTAAGTTTCGTATTGATAGATTAATAAATAAAAAGCCTTAGCAAATTTAAATAGAACAATATAATCGCATATGACCGTCGTTTCCACGGAAACCAATGCATTAAGTGACAATGTTGTGCATATACAACCAAACTCTTCATTATGTGTATCAATGATTTTCATTGAAATCATGTGATTAATATCGAAAATAGCATTTTATCGTAGCTCCGCCCCTTAACCTGGTTTCGCACAGTCCCAATATTTCAGTTTTATAGCTTTCCATTTCTACTGCCACCGGTACAGTTTCCCCTTGCTCGTTTAGCGCTCGAATTTCCAGGTGCCCAATGTGAGGATTTTCCTAGAAGAAACAAGATCCTTCATCCACCTGATCACGTTGCCATGGCTAGTGGTAACTTATATAAATATAGCATCGCTCCTTATTTCCTTGCTCCCAGATTCTTAAAATGTCTACAGTACTTAAACAATAGTATTCGTTTGACGATTGAGGGCTACTTCCACAGTCCCATCCATCTCGTGACAGTGAGAAATTTCAGATGTCAAGTATAAACATTTTAACGAGACACACGAGTATTGTGAATGATGGTAATTACTGTCTCTAGTAACATTCACAAAAGTACAATGCTACACGCATCGGAAATAGCCAATTTAAATTTGAAGGACGAAAAATGCGAATATATATTTTAAGTAAACTCGTGGGCACGCGCTTCGCTGAGTTTCTCTGACATGGAAGCGACACCATCATTGCCATAAACCACCAAGAATGACGCGTCACGACGTCAGTACAGAATCCGAGTTAAAGGTCCACAAAGAATTTGTGAAAAGTCCTTGTCTGTTATGTCAGGCACCATTACTACCAGTGTTTTTTCCCTCTTGTACACATATATGTATATACCCAGAGACACACACATATAGGGCCGGCTCTTGGGCAGTGTGACCAAATCCGACACTGGCTTCAGAGAGGTGCCACAATTTATTTCAAAAACATAAAAGAACAAGAAAATGTCACAGAACATTTCAAAGTATAAAAACTTTTTCCTTATATGAAACTAATTGTTTTCCTATATGTCTACATGACTCCTTTTTTTCAAAAATAACGCATTGGGCCCCGATCCGTAATTCATAATGAATAAAGAAAAATATTACCTACAATGAGATGTGAGAGAACAATATGTATTATGTTTGTATATAATGCTACAGTAAATATCACTTGCGTAAAATTAAACAATGATCCAGCTCAATAGCATGAAATTGAGTCGTGTAAGAATACATGAGTGTCCGATTGACAGAGTGGTTAGAGCGCTGGTCTCTCACGGCAAAGGTTACGGGTTTGAATAACAGTACCGACACGCTCCAGTCTACTCAGCTGTAAATGGGTACCTAATTTTGAGTTAGGAAGGGAAAGGCAGCGAAGAAGGGAACTGGTCACCACACTTCTCGATGCTGGACCTAGTATGGTGAAGTCTCCAACACTTCACTCTCCAACGGCAGTATCTGTCGTGTATGATTGATCAGATAGGTAATAGATGTTTATATTAGAGGTGAACAGAGGTGATAGTGATGACAATGTGAAAGTAAGGGGTAAGGAATAGTTTTTGTCACGAGGGTGATCGTGTAAGAGAAAGGACAGTCTCTGGATAGAATAATTTATCTAATCCAACCTATCTGGACTACCAACTTTTAAATCAGACGCACTTTCTCTCCTTGTACGAAAATACAAGTTATACTACACTCAAATGCACACAATTCTGTGACAAATACGCCCGAACGTGAAAACAAACTATGAATAACATTTAGTGGATAAGGGTTGACCGACACGATAACTGAAGGTTTAATAAAGTTTATTATCAATAAAAGATCACAACAACAAGCTTACAACTCACTAGATTATGGTTTACAGACAAAAAAGAAAAAAAATAATCAAATAGCTGCTCCCCTCTGGTAAAGGCAAAGAAATGACGATCCCAACAGAGGTTAATTAACCCAAAAGATCAAAGGTTGAAAACAGTATGGGAAAAGAGTAGTCCTAATGAAATAGTCAGATTATTGGGAAAAGAGACATAAGTTTTTTTTTCTGTTCATTCAATTCCTAATGTCCACTTTCAGAACTACCCCAGTAGTTGTCGAGGCTAATCAGATTATTGAATATATATTTAGATAAAAAATCCAAAAAGAAAGAAGAGAAAAAACTGGATACAATAAGTATATGATGTTAACAAAAGACATAAGTTTTTTTTTTCTGTTAAGTTACAGAAATGTTGCTGATAATATATTGCCACAGTTGGCTGATGAGATATATATATATAAGTAAATCTGGTAATAGTTCTGGCCCAGTTAATATTATAATTCAATGGTTCTATACTGGTTTCTCTCGGGAAAGTGAGGAAAATTGGACCACGCAGGTCACAGCAAGAAGCTCATCAATATTCAATATTCTAGGATGCTTATAATATTATAAGTTCGTATGATCTTAAGTTCATATGGCCATAAGAAAACAAGCCGCTAGTACTCAGGTTTGATCAGCCTATATTTTAGGAAAAGAACATATAAACATTTCTACCAAATTATCAATATCATATCTAACACGTGTTAAAAATAGGACCTCTACACCATTCTGTTAACGCGTGATATGAACACCAGTCATTTAAAAAATTACATAAAATGGATAGAAGTAAATAATATATGCCGTCAGTAGACAGTTATTTAATGTATGTACTAGTCAATTTAAAACATATCTTACTGGAAAAATAGCGAGTAATTAAATTTACTCTACGGCTGGAAAGTTAGCTATAAGTTATTTAATTAGCACAGAAAATCTCAGTGAAATATATATTGAAAACGTTAAACACACTAAATCACTTCAAATCTAGTATATAAATTACCGCAATCAGAAAAATGAAACACTCCACGGAATCTATTAATTTTCACTCTGTACGAGAAATCTTAAGATAACGAGCTAGTGAATTCAGATGGATTTCTGGCAACTGATCATAGCTATCGGAGAGACATGGTATATATTGATATGTTCCGTACTATCGTTCTTTAATGCGAAAGTCACACCACTGCCAGACCCGAGCCAATTTGCCGTTCGATTTCTTGAATCAAAGGTAATTTTACCACCTCTTGACTTTCATCATCTCCGCCTTGCCGAAAATCAGCTACGCAATTTTCACCTGAAAGTTTTACAATCCAAGGTCCATCTCACTGAATATCGTGTGTTACCCTGATCAAAGAATCTATTACGCCCTGCTCCGCGCTTCGCTCTCTGTTTCACATAGGGCTTGATTGCCAGATGGCCCCCATGTTAATTACACCGGTGAATCCTTCGTTCATGTAGCAAAAGTATACTCTAGATGGGGAGGGGCAAAAGGGGATGATTACTGCGGCACTATTTCCGTCTGTTATGGGACTATATCTTTACCTTTCTTAAAGAATACACACACTACTGCACAGTGGGACGAAGGGCGCAATCACGTGTTCTCGCACCATCGTTAAAAATCCCTACACCGGCTCTGTATGTGTGTGTATATATTTGTACGTATGTGTGTGTATATATATATATATATACATATATATATATATATATATATATATATATATATATATATATATATATATATATATATATATATATTATATATATATATATATATATATATATATATATATATATATATATATATATATATATATATAGGAGAGAGACGCGAGTGCACTGGACATAAATCCAGCAACCTGGAGGATGGAGCTGCCGATCGTACCAAGTGGCGATGCTATCTACGGCACCACCTCAGATTGGGCGACGAGAAGCTCACACAATGAGCACATGAAAACGTCGAAAGGAACACCAGGAAAAAAGGCAGCCGAGGGCTGTCACCTCAGAGGCACATTCCCAAAGTCAGTTATGAGTGAAGGGCTATTTTTATTATTATATATATATATATATATATATATATATATATATATATATATATATATATATAATATATATATATATATATATATATATATATATATATATATATATATATATATATATATATATATATATATATATATATTTTTTTTTTTTTTTTTTAGCATGTCATCAGCATAAACGGTATGGCGTCCGCCCTCTGATTCTGAGGGCAACGGGTTCGGTTCCCAGTACATGGAATATATTTGTTGGACATTTTTTTTTCAGAACCGGTGGGCCATAAAGACGTCATACTCCCCCATGATCTCATGGGTAGTGAGATCGGATGGTTATCCTTCTCGGAAAATAGCTAAAAAATAGGAGGTTCCGTGAGCAAGTTGCACAAGTTAAAAAATACATCGGCAGTAGGAAATCGTACAGAGCAGGCCGTACGGCCGCTGCCCTGGCAAAATTTACAAACTTAGGAAAACTTACCCAGCTCACAAAATATTTATAGAATGTACGATTCCTGTATACACACATTTTGATCTTCGCGGTGCTACGGAGTTTGTGCACTGTGCTGAGATCCTCTTCGTGTGATCTAAGGGAGGAGAACAGAGCACTGATGGACTTCTCCGTGTGCACTGATGATGGTCCTTCAAACCAAACGTGTATTTTAATCTATTTGTTTAATGTCAAGGTAAAAGTAATCTTACATCAAATACTGCAATATGGTGATTGAAGTGTTTGAGACTTCACATACACTAGTCTCAGCCTTATGACTTGAGGGTGACCGGTTTTGCTACTACTTGTCTTCGATGTCCCTAACTTAAAGAGTGTAGCCAGGCACCAAATTTGACAGCTGGTTAGATTGGAGACTTTAAAACCCGGTCGTCTTTCCTTCAGAAGCATGTGCTCTAATCACTTTGCCACTCTGGAGCGATATATGGAAATATGAGCAACATAAAGCGAAAATTTGGTCACCCAATGTACAGCAAAAATAACGATTCTGAGGGCGGGAGGGGGAGCGAGGTGGGGTAAACTCAAGTCCGATAGCTTCCCCAAAAAATACGCATATACATGGACCTATATTATGACTACCCAGATTCAATATTCAGTCACATGTAATAAATACAGCATTGCCGTTGCGTGTGAGAAAGAAATATTTAAAAATAAAGCACCCTGTCTTTCAACATCTGCTCTCCTACACAAACGACAAGATGGCATCTTGTTGGCTTGAATGATGTCTCAGAAAATTATTTCTTTTAACTATTCCATTACGCTGGCACGGAGTGCAGGAGAACAGACGGTACGAAGACCTTCGGAAAAGAGTTTTGCAGTGAGCAGTTAACCTTTGTCTGCCCTTTGAATAACTGGAAAATACGAAAAAGACGTGTTTTCATCGATTTTATGCTTACATGTTTAAAGCATTGATGTAAACTGTTGCTGGATCAATTATTCTGACTCTCTTAAAGACATAATAGATGAGGAACAAGATAATCAAGACGTCAATGGGGATTTGCAGACATTAATAATAAAAACAATGCTAACACAATCTTATTTGCTGCTGTTGGAAGTTGGTGATTTAAAAAAAAATTGAAATTATGACATTACCTTGACACGTGACGATGAATGATATTACGCCTAAAGCTATAGTTACAGAAGATCGGCTCAGTGAACTAACTATACTTGCAATACAGAACAATTTAAATGTCACTGACTGGGGAACTCAAACTTGGGCGAGGCGAGCGGTACCGCCGCACTTGTCGCCGATTTATTTAGAAGTGGCGCTGAAATGTATTAAATAAGACAAAATAAAAACACATAAAATTTCATATGAACAACAAAAGTTACACATAAGATGTCAAAGTAAAAAAAAATATATATTAGCTTATTTGAAATGATCGTTTCGCTAAAAGTAAATGTCTATATTATTTTTATTTTTAAATAAATAGTGCACTGGGCAGCCTTCTGTATGTCAATAACTCACCAGACAGCAGGGCCTTTTATATTTGGACTTACGCCCTAATATAACCGACATACCTTGTGTTTGGGTTGAGCAGAGCGTGCCTCGTCAAAACGAGGCAAAAAATATATATATATATATATGTGTATGTGTGTGGGAGCCGCGCTGGTGTAATGGCTTCGGCGTTGTACTGGCGACCAGGTGTTCATGGTTCAAACCCGGGCGTCGGCGTTTGAAGAAATGTTTACTGCCGGAAATTTGACTGAATAGCCTGAACGGCTCCTGTGATAAACCCTCTGTGGATGGGAAGGAGCGAAGCTCCTGACCGGGTTGGAAGGAAAATCCTCAGGTTCCCCAGCCTCGCAATGACATGTCATTGGGCCGAAGGGCTGAAAGCCCAAGTGCTGCTGGTTAAGGAAAAAAAAAAAAAAAAAATGTGTATGTGTGTATGTGTGTGTGTGCGTGTGCGTGTGCGTGTGTGTGTGTGTGTGTGTGTGTGTGTGTGTGTGTGTGTGTGTGTGTGTGTGTGTGTGTGTGTGTGTGTGTGTGTGTGTGTGTGTGTGTGTGTGTGTGTGTCATCATGAGGAAAGAAAAAAACTACCTACAATAAGATTTTAAGACCATAAGTGTATTGCGTTTTTATAAAAGTAATACGGTGAATATCGAATGCGGCTATTACAGTGTGATCCAACTCAAAATCAAACTGCATCTCGTAAGAGTACATACTGTACAACAACAAAAAAATAGGTAGGTCGGGTGCTCTGTCACGACACCTTATACCCCATTGAAAGATTCCTGGGGTCGGATTGGCACACAATTATAATTGCATGCAACGCGCAGTAGATTCGAGTACAGACTTTATGGAGAATGGATTAAGTATTCTTCAATGCACGAAGGCATATCTGGAGTCATCCGCATATGACCACCAGCTAAGCATAATGCTATAGTATACAGATACGGAAGTGAACCTATGTATGTGAGAATAATTACACACTCATTGACTCTTGAAATCATCCACACTTCCAGGGATTCCACCTGTGGCGAAACATGTCGAGAACCCGGCACTGCACTTAGACGCTTGTGAATATTCACAACAGTTTCCTTCTCTGCAACGAGAAATTCTATCACAATTCGCTGTTTATAACGCAAGTTGCTAACACGCTCCATTTCAACGGTTTAGGGCAGCCGTATTATTTGACTGGTTGCAGTGCAATTTAGTGCACACAATTGGCACATGCCATATTTGAAGTGTGCAAAATTTCATGCTTCTATCTTTATTATTAGCTGAGAAAAACGATGTGGTGCATTACTTTCTGAACGCCCATCGTTCTTAACCACAATATAGTTTCTCAAACCTATCCTAACCCGCGTAAAATACAAGCCACTTCGGTTATTTAACTTTAATTAGAACTACAAGCTTAGAGCTTATCTTATCGTTTAAAACCCCCGTGAAATAAATTCTAGTCATTTACAAAATTAATCCTCGTGAATTAGAAATACACATATATTTCGTCAGTACTCATAATGAATAGTGCATTTACTAGTCGATTAAAATATCTCTTACTGGTTAATATCAGTTAGTTAGATTAACGCTACAACCGGAACAATTTTGCTATATATTATTTTAATTCTGCTAGTCAATTAACACACAACAAAATCCTAGTGGAATATAATTGACGGACCTTAACCAGTAAATCACTCTACACAGAAAATCTTAGTGAAATATAATGATGGACAATTAAATCCCTCAAACTTCTAGTATAATATTTACCGCAAACACAGGAATAAAGAACTTCTCCAATCGAAAATACTAAGAAATCAACTTTAACAATGGTCTAGCAATCGAAGCTAGTTGGTTCTGAAAAATCCTGTGGGTACTGAATAATGGATTTTAAAGGACGCGGTATATATCTTAACTTGGTAGAAATTCCATAGCACTTGCTAGTTTTGACGCGTTCGCTCCGATTTCGGAGATTTCTCCGGTTGATCGGCGAATCAAAGCTAAAATTGCCACCTTTCACCGCTTGCAGACTCTGGCAACGAGCGAACGGTCTTTTGATCTGGCATCTCACACCGTATCTACTACTTACGTTAACAAACGAACGAAGGTAGGGGGAGATAACTGTGATTATCTTCCCTTTTTCTCAGGTTAATTCCCCCTTACCAATGTCTACCGAAAATACGTTTTAACTTCATTAGCTTATCTCCCCCTTTGCCAAAATTACGACTTTTTGAATAGTCGCCCTTGGTTCTCTACAAATCTACCACACCGTCCCCTCTCTACGCGTTTCGTCTACCTGTCACTATTACAACGGTCTGATTGTAAACGTTCCTAGTGCCTATTAGACAGTAGAGAAAGACAAAAAAAATACATGCGTGGCTAAATTAAGAAAGACAAAGACATCTAAGTGTAGGAGGGTTTTACGTTAACAAAACGTGCATAACTAATAAGGAAGCCCGGTGAAAGCCAGGTGGAAGAAAAATGTAGATATATGAAATCTATTTTTATAACCTCTGTCACAGTGGATATAGTGATTGCAATTACCTATTGTTGTATAGGCGATGTTTTCCCGCCTAGGAGTGTTCCTGGAGGAACTTTGGTAGTGTACGTGGAGAACATGTTAAGGCGATGAGATGGTCCCGCCTTGGAGCTATTGTGGAGTTAAGCGCTGGGTATCGCCCGCCTTGTGGCAATGTTGTAGCTATGTTGGAATAATTACGGGCGAAGTTTATTGTCCCGCCTGGAAGAGATTCTGAGTGAATCTGTATGACGATGTTCATGCCGCCAATCACTTGTAATAAGTGATTCACACCTGGAGGATGTATTATTGGCGCGAGGAGTGTATGCTGCACAAAGGACGTTCTTTGCACTTTGTACGTAAGTGAAGCCAGTCTGTGAATAGTGTAGTTAGAGTTATTTCCTACAGGCAATGTTAGCCTGAGTATAATGTCAGAGTGTGTGACAATGTAATTGGTATTCAGGACTTGTGGAACCATGTAAATAAATGTCATGGAACTGTACTAGTGGCGTCGTGTTACTTCATACCCCTGGCGTTGTTTATGATCTACACACGCCACACCCATAATATAGGTCTTGACAGTAACTATTTAAAAAAAAAATTACTACTATCCTAAATACCATTGTCCCTTGCTGTTGCCAATAGCCAAGACGATGCCCTTTTTGTAGTTTCGCCTATCCTCTTGACTGTCCTTCCACGTCCAATGCTTTAAGTAGATCATACACTGAGGCAGAACTACTACTTATGCAACTCTAAATTTGAGTTGGGACAGACAAATTACCTCGACTTATCCGAAAATTCTAGTTATCAGAAGTCGACTTAACAGGAATTGTGTAATAAAACCAAAGAAGACAATCGTCCGGGATCTCCAGAATTTTCTTCTAGTTAAGCGAAAATCGGCTTAAGTAGACTGCATTGTAAAGGCACATAACAGGGACTCGGAAGTTTAGGAATACTAAATTTGCTATATGTCTTTTCACGATTTCACTGGTCCCAGGTTTGATTTCACAGTAAGCCTATTACTTTGATTTCTTTTCAGTTGTCAGATCTCATCCTTTCTGTTTTACAAGTGCCTGTTATTTAAAGGTAAAGATACAGGTAGCCACATATCAGATACGGCCGTAGGGGAGTGAAGTGTTAGAGACTTCACCATACTAGGTACAGCATCGAGAGATGAAATGATCATTTTCCTCCTTCGCTGCCTTTTCCCTCCTTATCTTACGTGTAGAGTCAGGCACCAATTTACTGGAGCGTGTCGCCTGCTGTTTACCTATATTTATTTTATTTTTTAAGTTAAAAGTAAGCTGAAGAGCTTAGTACGATTTGGAGATCACACCTGAGTTCAATTTTGTTTTTAGCGGTTCAACTTGTTGAATGAGAAAGATGAATTTGGCTTTAGAGACGCTTGGGGTAATTAAGACGGACGAGTTTACCTACCGTGATTACAATTCAACAAGGAATCAGTAGTTTTCGATGAAGCGGGATAGATTAACTAGCACCTATCCATTCCTAGAAACAGGGCGCTCGAAAATCACTGATAACCTTTTACACACCTGCAATAAGTGAGTAGGCAGGCAGGACAAGGAAATATATTACTCGTCAAAAGTCAAGGGCCACCTTATTATTTTCAATACACTTTTATATAAGCGCATAGAATGATTAAATGAAGGAAGTTTTTAGTAAAAATGGGTGCAATATTTTCCTCTGACAGTCCTCTATACACGTTAAGCATAAAAACAACTCACCGACAACCATGGTGATCACGTGCAATTTGGTTTGCTGACCATAAATTCACATTTTTAATCTGTTTTTTTCAAACTTCCGTACAACCAAACAGGTGAAGTAATCGTGCTGATTGACATTCCACGTGCAATGGCTACTTTTCGTGAACAGAGTTCACTCTTAATTTGTTTTACAATCAGCAGACTTAGGGTAGTTTCATCACTTGCAAAAACCATGCCACCGAGAAGAAGTCTTGACACCTTACAAAGAATGAGGGCTATTGCGTGGGTTGAAAGTGGTTTATCTGTCCGTGAGGTTGCTAGACGGCTTGCAGTGTCACACTCTACTATCTAAAGAATTTTGGAGAGATTTCAGGCCACAGGAAGTGTGAAGGATCGCCACCGGCCAGATCGCCCTAGATGCATCAATAGACATGATGACCGGTACCTCTTGTTGTCAGCCCTGCGCCATCGAACAGTGACTTGTTCCACTCTAAGATGTCAGCTGAGACAAACTGTAAACGTTAATGTCAGTCAAAGCACCATTCGCAGACGTTTACATGAATTTGGACTGGTTGCTCGACGTCCTGCAGAAAGAATCCCTTTTACTCCTGCTCATCGCAGAGCCCGTGTTGCTTGGTGTCGCGAGCACATCCGATGGACAAGGCAACAATGGAGTCAAGTTCTCTTCACTGATGAATCTCGCTTCACTGTGTCATTCAATGATGGCAGGATTTGAGTTTGGAGACGACCAGGAGAGCGATTTACTGATGACACAATTCGAGAGGTGGATCGTTATGGTAGGGGTTCTGTCATGGCCTGGGGAGGCTTCTACAGACACGACAGGACCCCACTCTACATCATCCTAGGCAACTTGACCGGCCCAAGATACCAGAACGAAATCTTGAGACGAATTGTTCAGCCTGCTTTGGAGGCCATAGGTGGTAATGCCATCCTCCAAGATGATAACGCTCGACCCCATCGAGCTCGTGTGGTGAATGAGTTTATTCAACAACATGGGATCATCAGGATGGCGTGGCCAGCTCATTCGCCTGACCTTTTTCTGATTGAGCACCTCTGGGATGTCCTTGGTCGAAGATTGTCAACAAATCACCCCCTGCCAATGGATGTTGCACAGCTGACTGCGTTTCTGCTTCAGGAATGGCAAGCTGTTCCTCAGGATACTCTTCGGACCAAAGAGGACTCGATGCGTCTACGCTGTCTTGAATGCCTTGCTGCAAACGGTGGTCATACCCGATTTTGAAATGTCTATTTGTCCAATATCTATTGTGTGACTTTTGAAAAGGTGGGTGACAAACTTCACAGCTTCATTGCGTTTGAATGTGTGTTTTCATTTCTTTACGTGACATGTCAATTTGGTATTCAATAAATGCCGTTTTGACTGATACCAATTACGTTTATATCAGATTTGTTTTATGGTTTCAACCAAGGTTTTTCTAAGTGGCCCTTGACTTTTGACGAGTAGTAATATTTAAAGATTTGATGAGAGGAAAGCCAGGGAAAGGTCAAACATGCAGACCATGTAATATTAAATAACATGCTATCACACTGAAGTGGGCATAGTTTGATGTACAACATGATGACGCGCTCGCATGAAAGCAAAAACAATTTCAGATAACACAGGCAGTGGTTTTCTTGAAAATGTATATATAAATAAACAAATACTGCAACTATCTTTCATTACTTAGAGTTTTAAAACATATCTACGACAAAATATCATGTTTCGGTCAAGGTTACCTTAGGGTACGCTGCAGATTACGAGACTGTTTATTCGTTTATCTACCCAGTGAAAAAGTGATTATCAGAATTATAAATATTTTTCATACAGAGTGACGTAAGATGGTGCCGTGTCTGGTAGGACGCCAAGTCCATTATGAACACATTAATATATTATATATATATATATATTATATATATATATTATATATATATAATATAATATATATATATATATATTATATATATATATATATATTATATATATATATATATAATATATATATAGATATATATATATATATATATATATATATATATATATATATATATATATATATATATTATTGCGTGTTACATTCCACAAAAAGGATTTTTAAATTATAGTGCAGCGAAATTGTACATTTTTTTGAATTACAACGCGAAGAGAAATGCTCTTTGCTTTGTTTTGGTTTGGTTTGGTTTTAAGCAGTCAGCGAACAAACAATTATCTGACGGTGACCTGACTTATATTAACGGGACAAAAGATGAAACATTGAGAAATGCAAAATGGGGGTTAGTGTATTTCTCCTGCTGAGATATCATTTATCCTTCCGTTCTATCAAAGTGTCTCTTATCCGTGCATTTCTTCAGTCTCAAAGTATATCTCTTTCTTCACCTAGTTCATCAGTTTATCATTTACTGCCTGACCCAACGTATCACGCATCTTTCTTTAGTCGTCAAGATGTTTCACATACATGTTCGGTCTGTTGTAGTGTTACTTCTCCGCTTATTTCTTTAGTCTGTCAAGATGTGTCACATACTTCTTCGGTCTGTTGTAGTGTTACTTCTCCACATATTTCTTTAGTCTGTCAAGATGTGTCACATACTTTCCTCGGTCTGTTGTATAGTGTTACTTTCTCCACGTATTTCTTTTAGTCTGTCAAGATGTGTCACATACTTCTTCGGTCTTGTTGTAGTGTTACTTCTCAACGTATTTCTTTAGTCTCTCAAAGCGTCTCTTTTTAATCTTTCTTTTCAGCCTGTTCACAGTGTCTCTTCTCATCTCGTATTTCTTCAGTTTTGTCATGGAGTTTCTTCTTTACACATTTCTTCGGTCTGACATAGTTTATTCATCACGTTTTTTTTTTTTCTGTCTGTGATAGTGTCTCTTCTCCATGTACTTCTTCAGTCCAATATAGTGTCTCTCCTCCTCACAATGCTTTCGTTTGTCATAGGATCGAGGAAGTTGAGGGGAACTGCGGGGTAAGATCTGGAGTACAATGGATGGGTGTGAAAAAATAGAAAAAAGGTGATTTGTCTTACGAGGACAAAAGACAAAGAAAATAGCCAACGTTACGGCCACAAGGCCTTCGTCAGGAAAGGAAAGAAAGTGAAGGCTAGATAGGACACATAAGAACTTAAATAAATATAAAAATAAAACCTAGGTACTTCCCTGAAGGCAAGGCATCGAAATCCTATCACTATTCGCTGTCCGCTGATGGACAGCGTGGCTGAAAAGGAAGTGACTTCCGCCACCGGATGTACACAATACATAACTAGAAACTAAAAACTAAAAAACGAAACTGAACAATAAAATACTCAAACGTAATAAAAGTGGGGACTGAAATAGAAGAGGACAGAATGAGTGGGAGATAAATAAATATGAAATAAAAAAAATCAAGACAAAGTAGTAAACAGTGTGTATATTCATACATATTATGGAGGATGGCATAAAAAATAGAAGAATTAGGATAAGAGTAGAAAGAGTCAAAATAGAGCAAGAGAGGAAAAGGGTGATCTCAGACAATTGGTGTGTGTAAAGTGTTGAGACCGGTGGTTTTAGACACCCCATGCGGTGGATGAGAACGGTTCTCAAGTGTTCTCGGCTGGCAGTGTCAGAGGAGCAGGAAGTGTAAGGCAACTGGTGTAGACTTTTGCTGAGAGATATCATTTAAGTGCTGGCTGAATCTGTCCCCAAGTCGTTTGCCTGTTTGGCCAATATAGGTCAAAATTAATCTTGACCAATCACCCTTACAGTACTGCTGTCAAACAGATCCTTTTCCGCCACCTCCCTATCCTCCAAGCAGAGCCTGTGACCCAAGAAGTATTCGGTGAAGCACCTTTGGTGGCATATAGATGCGACAAGAACTTGAAGGGTCTTCTTGTTCACAGCCGTCTCCCAAAGGAGAATGCCGCTCACTTTGGCACACTACCCTGTGGTCGGACACGATGCAACACGTGTAAGTATGTCATCTCAACCCAGAAGGTGTCCTTTCCTAAGGCTACGTACACCATCACTAGTAGCTTCACGTGTGAATCGCGCAATGTCATTTATACGATCATATGTAAACGTTGCTGCAAAACCTATATTGGCCAAACAGGCAAACGACTTGGGGACAGATTCAGTCAGCACTTAAATGACATCTGTCGTAAATTTATTTTGAGAGAAAAGAGTCGTAGAAATAGTGGTCCGGTTTAGAGTGGAAAATGATGATGGAAAGCTCAGTGATATAAAATGTAGATATTAAATAGTTGCTTCACAGCGTGCTGGAGGAGAGTAAAGACAGACTTATTTACGACAAATCGCCTCTCTCAATCTTCTCTTCCGCTCTCCTGGTCAAACAATTATTTGCCAGTTTTCCAGACTCGCATCTGCGCGCACACCGATTTGGTGTTTTTCACACACACAGACGATGTAGATACCAACTATATTAAACGAATAGGGGAAAAGTTGGGCTGTGGGTATGTCCAACACCGTACTAAATGAGTTTATGTGATTTTATTCACTTTAAACATCAATCACTAACAAATATCAGGTATTACATAAATTATCATAAGTACACAAATGCAAATAACAAATTTGGGAGGGGTGAAGAAGATTGGTATCGACTAAGCCCTTCCCGCTTATTAGACAAAGATAAACCCAGTCCAGAGATAGATAATATCAGGAACACGGGTACGTTAACCTAACAGTGAAGTTAATTACTCTGAAAAGAGATGTTACCAAATTAGTTATGGTGGTAGACAAAAAATACTGTTATCCCAACTGGTGTCTTCCCTTTACTAAGCAAAGAAAAAAAAGGGGGGAGGGATGAAACAGAGTTAACAAATTATCCCACTAAAGGAACAATGCCGGGTATACAGAAAACGTATTACTCGGTAGGCAAGTTAACAAATGGTTTGTTGCAAAAAAATTAAATCTCCTGTCATTCATACACACTGTGCGGATCCACACTCATATACACCACACACTTACCGAGTTGCAGCATCAGACAATCCCTTAGAATGATAAACCCAATAATTAACTCTTGACGTATGACAACTGTCTAGTCCTTCTATGTCCCGCCCCAGATAATGCGAGGATTCACTGAGAGCAAATATTCCCGCTTATCGCCGGACTTGAAGTTCTAAGAGTTCTTGTGTTTTATTATAAAGAAACGAGTCTATGGGATGGCACTGACGCAGTTCGACATAGGGGTGAAAAATGAGGTGATGGTATAATCCTTCACTGCGTGATGATAGTCACTGACCGGGAAAGTTTTTTTAATCCAGTGAGGAAAAACTCTGCTCGGTCACCGTCAGGTAAATCGGTAATCTCTCACAATAGAGCAGTATATAAACTATCGCTACTGGCACTGTTCATCTTCCAGTTTATCTTACAGATTTAATTTGATGATAATAATCAAATGATCTTGGGTAGGCTTTCTTTCATGTAATTATGTTAGCTAGGCCGTACCGGACCACCATAAGATTTACTTTAAAAAAATGTCTCATCAAACTGTCTGGAAGTTTAAGAACCGAGTATGGAAACTCTGAAAGATTTCGTTATTGCTGGGATTGCAAAAGGTGATCAATCTAGAGAAAAAGATAGAAAACCCATAACAACATAATCATACTTTAAAACAAATAATCTTCTAAGCGCGCGATAAATTTCCCGTTAAGCCTATAATACACTCGAGTATTTAATTATGTATTTAATAAACACTGCGCGAATTCTAGTGGTTAAAAACACACATCTATAAATATAGGACTTAACTAAATTTATTAATTATAAATTCCTTCGCGACTTTAAAAGTTAATTTAAGCATCTATTATCTTTTGAAATAATATAATAGATAGATCATTATATCTACAACTGGAACTATTGAGACGGTTTAATTTAATAGGTTTAAATTAACACAAAATCCAATGAAATATAATGAATTAACTAGACCACTGATCACTTTACACAATATATATATTACCGCTTTGCACAGAAATAGAATTCACTGCAAATAAAATGAAAATCCATGGGATAATCTAGCAAGATTTCAAATATCGCTAGTGCTACTATCAAGTTCTGGCCAGCGAATGATAAAGTGTCTATTCTTCATGGTCTATTTAGCTAAAATGGAATGTAAGTTGAGTGGGACATGATAAACTTGACAGCTTATTTGATCTCCCGAACTTTTGGGGATCTGACCGCCAAATCAAGGGAAGAAGCCGCACCCTGGTCTTCGTATCTCCGTTCGCTGCTGCCCGTTTCGGCTTTCCCCAGTTCGCTCGGTTGCGATTGACACCGAGACGCGAAATTAGCGGCAAGCAACTGCGTCTCGTTGTCTTTGATAACGCCGATAGTCTCCCCTGAAATCCCTCAGTCTGTCTCTTTGATCTCGTGCCGCGTACTAGATGAGTCCCGGTGGAATGAGTTCTGGCAAACGAAAAGTTACAACAAATGTTCAGGGGTTCTAATGTTATGGAAAGCTAAAAGTCCCTTTAAATCATCCATCATATCAGGGAGAAATCACTTGTCAAACTAGACGTACGTCACAATCGTCCCCACTTTTAGACATGAAACCATTTTTCATGTTTCATTTTTTGACAATGGAGGTGACCTGATTGGTGATTTTAGGGTCAGTGGTATCTTCAGTTTGCTCTTCTTCCTCTGTAGACCAGTTTCTACTCAGGAAATCAGCCCCGACATTCTGTCTTCCCGGAATATATTCCACTTTGAAAGAATAAATGCTTAAAAGAAGCGCCCAACGCATGATCCTTGCGTTAAATTCTTTATTGGCACCAAGAAATGCTAACGGAGCGTGGTCTGTTTGCACCGTGAAAGATGTACCATAAAGAAACTCATGATGGCGTCTGATACCGTCAATCAGAGCAAGACATTCCCTTTCAACTACGCTGTAGTTCCGTTCCGCTTTATTTAATTTCCGACTGCCATAGGCAACTGGAAATAGCATGTTCAGGTCACTGTCATCGGCTTGAAGCAGTGTTGACCCGATGCCCTGACCTGACGCGTCGACTCTCAGTACAAAAGGTTTCTTGAGGTCAGGCAACCTCAAAATGGGGTATGCAGACAACTGTCCTTTCAAAGTGCTATACGCGTGTTCGCACTTTTGATCCCATATGACCTTATCAGGACAACCTTTCTTTGTGAGGTCCGTCAGAGGTGCCGTCAGTCCGTTGAAGTTCTGGATGTACTTCTGATAGTATGCACATAGCGATATGAAGGAACGTACGTCTTTCTTCGTTCGGGGTCTTTTTGCTGCCATTATTTTCTCCACGTTCTTCTTAATAGGCCAACTGCATCCGTGAGAAATAGTGTGCCCCAGGAAGTCTAACTGTTCAAACCCGATGAGACATTTGCTAGGTCTGGCTGTGAGACCCGTTTCCTGTAGTCTCCTGAGGAGCATAGCAACCGTAGCAATATGTTCTTCATAGGTTTCCGATGCAATTAAGATGTCATCCATGAAATTATGAATATGGGGACTTTGCAAAGGTTGTAGAAGCTTCCTCATCATCCTGGTGAACACTCCTGGTGCATTATGCAAACCGAACGGCATCACGTTAAATGTGTAATGTCCTTCACTAGTGCTGAAAGCTAACAAAGGTTTAATTTCCTCCTTGACTGGTATTTGATAATAACCTTTGCTGAGGTCAATCTTGGAGAAGATCTTTGCTTTGCTGAGCTTGGTGAACAACTCAGAAACAGTTTGGAGAGGTTCGGGCTGGAATTCCGTTACCGCGTTTAGCAACCTGTAATCAATGCACAGCCGAACTTCCTTATTGGGCTTCTGCAACAGCACTACACTCGAGCTGTAAGGAGATGTAGACTCACTGATAATTCCTGCCTGACGCAGCTTGTCTATTTCTCCGCGAAGTGCATCAGCTTTAGCGTACGGGATGGGGTAAACTCTGGTTTGAACAGGGGTCTCGTTTGTTAATTTCATATCAAATTCAATGAGATTTGTTCGACCAGGTACATCCGTTAAGACTGCACTGTACTGTTTTAGTAGAGCACTGGTTTCTGTTTGTTGTTCTGGTGAGAGATTGTCGCCGAACTTGACATCTTTAAAGGATTCTGTGGGTTGCAATGGATACTCCATGCAACCATCATCATCTTCCTCGTCTTCCGTTGCTATGGCGACAGCCAGGAGATGCTCGGAGGATGGCACCGGTCTTTCCAAATATTTCTTTAGCAGATTTATGTGGAAGACCTTTTCCTTTCCTTTGATGGAGATCTTGTAGTTGGTACGTGAGATCTTTTTAAGGACGGTAAACGGTCCTTGCCATCCGATGCGAAGTTTATTGCTTCCGGTTGGAAGTAGCAATAGGACTTTCTCCCCTGGTTGTAGTTCTCTCTCTTTTGCAGCTTTGTTGTATCTTTTAGTAATTTTAGCGCGGGCTTTCTTAAGGTTGGTAGTAGCTAGATCCCATCCTAGCTTTAGCCTTTCCTTAAGCTCAGATACATACTTGCTTGCAGAGACGACTGCCTCGTCAGCCTTCTGGTCTGTCAGGGACCGAAGTAAGGCTTCTAGTGGCCCCTTAATAGGTCTGCCAAATAAAAGTGTAGCTGGCGCAAAACCCGTAGACGCTTGGGGTACCTCTCGGTAGGCGAATAAGGCAGCCGATATATATTGGTCCCAGTCTTCCGGTTTCTCCTGACCCAGCTTACGTAACATCATGGTGAGGGTACCGTTAAAACGTTCCACGAGCCCATTTCCGGCCGGATGGTAGGGACTTGTGTGGATATGTTTGGCCCTCAAGATCTTAAAGATCTCCTCCATTAACAGGCTACGGAATTGGGATCCATTGTCCGTCAAAACTTGTTGAGGGAATCCCAACCGTGTAAAAATTTGCACAAGGGCTTCTGCGACATGCTTGGAATTAGTGCATGGTAGCGGTACGGCTTCGGCCCACATAGTGCAAGTGTCAACTAAGGTCAGGATGAACCTGTTCCTTCTTTTGGTCTTTTCCAGAGGACCAATAATGTCGACAGCAACCCGTTCAAATGGAGTCCCTACTATTGGCATTTGCCCCATAGGTACTGGGGGTGTCAAGTGCTTGGGTGCTACCCGTTGGCACTGGGCGCAGGATTTCACATACCTGACAATGTCAGATTTCATTCCTGGCCACCAATAGTGGTTTTTTATTCGCTGAATAGTGGCGTTTTGTCCCATATGTCCGCTAAAGGGAAGAGAGTGCCCCATTTCGCAGGCTTCCCTCTCCTTCTTGTTGGCTATGCCCTCTTGTGTTTACCGTGCTGCCACAATCGGCTCCTTAGGGTCCCCTCCAATAGAACACAAAAACTACATCCCAGGATAACTTTTAGATCGGATCATCCATAACCAGCCCCCCCCAGGGGGTGGGGGGGGGGGGGGGGGGGGGGGGGGGGGG
>JAMPIV010009657.1:0-120236 GCA_024509875.1 Oreohelix idahoensis
TAATATTGTGATTGTTTATATTGACTATTCATAGATTGAATAGGCACAATAAATTACTTAGAATTTATTGGTGATTATTTACATAGCCATTACGTACAATATTAACGTCAAGATGCTTAACTTTAGACTATTTTATTAAAAAATGGTAAGGATTTTGGAAAAAAAGGAGAACTCCTCGAGGCTTATGCATTGGCTGAGGTTGCAAAATATAAGACAGAGATAGAAGAAACTTGAAAGAAAGGAGGCTGAAAAGAAAGCAGAATTAAGACAAGAAGAAGAAAGAAAGATAGCAAGAGATGAAATCCTACGGATTGAAGAAGAGAATAAATTGAAACGACAAGAAATCATACTGCAGCAAGAAATGGAATTGCAACGGCTTAAATTGGAAACAGCAAAACTTAATTCTCAGAGTGCTACAACAAGCCAAAATGATAATACTCAATCTGGATCTTCATCCACCCGACTTAAGGGCAATTATTACTTTAAACTACCACCATTCAAGTTACACGTGGATGACCTTTCATCGTGGCTGGCGCGCTTTGAGGATATATGTAAGGTCAATAACCTTGACAAAACTGCATGGGCACTTAAACTTAAAGAATTTCTGGATGGCGAACCTGCAAGTGCAGCACAAAATATAGATCCATCATTATCAACAGACTATGAGGCCATTAAGACGTTGTTACTACGTCGTTTCCACTTGAACAAAGAGGCATGTAGATTACGTTTTAAAAGTTTGTTGCCAGATAACAATAAAGATTTCACAGGTTTTATTGCTAACATACGCAATACTTTTAACAGATGGGTTAAACTGGCAGGTGTCAACAAATCTTACGACAAGTTAGTCGATTTGTTATTGAAGGATAAAGTATTATCTTCTGTCAGCCCACCATTCTTTGCTTATCTGCAAGAAAGAAAACCAGAATCTATTGATGAGTTAGAAAAAATTTCTTTAAATTACTGCACAGCTCATCCGAATGCTAATATTTCTGGCTCGTTGATAAGAGAACCACTTCCTGTAGCCTCCAATATGGCATATCATAATCATAACAAACCTAGAACACACAGTGTGGACAGAGGTAGGTTCAAAGGAAACTATGACATTAATTTTCATAAGGGACATAATAACTTTAACAATAACTTTAATAGAGGAAGACAACAAACCAGAAATTATTCACCTCAGTCAAGATACAACAGTAATCCACGTAACTCAAGTTATAATCGGTCATATAATTATAATAATGGTAACAAGTGGAACAATAGCGATAATTATAACTCGAGACATCGAGATAACAGTTACAATAGAGGACAACGGGATAATTCATCCAATTATTCTCGTCATCGTTCTCATTCTCGTAGAGATCGACAAATTATAACCATAATACAGGGGCAGCCGTTTACTACTGCTACAACCCCTGGTGTTCAGAGTTCACCTACTGATAACAAAATACAGTCTTCATCTACTTGTTTTGCAATGAATTATAACGTGGCAAATAGTTGCCCAACATGTAATCTTATATTTCAGAAAGCAAAAGAGACTCAGTTCTGAACTGCGGACACATTCTACCAGAAGTCAGTCTAGCAGTCAATGACGGAACAGGCTCGCTGATCTTCAACAGAGGAAAAGTTAATGGATCCATCGTCTCAGTCTTAAGAGATTCGGGATCGACCACGATCGGAATCCGTCAGACACTTGTTCATCCGAATTGTGCAACTGGAGAACATGTCAGGTGTATGACCTTTGGTGGAACCATAGAATATTATCCAACAGCTATTATCTATATTGATACACCTTTTTTTCACAGGCAACGTTAAAGCATGCATGTTAAGAAACCCAATTGCCGACCTTATGGTGGGATGCATACACGGAAGTAAAGATTGCACACCAGAAGAGATTATTGAATGGGAAAAAAAATAATCTATGCATCGGAAATGCAGCAATAACCAGAGCACATACGAAACAATTAGAGACTATGGACACTGAAAACAAGGAAACAGATGATCATGAAAGTATCGAGATTCATTCTGCTATTGACCGAGTATCCTTTGCTGCAAAACAGAGGGAAGACAGGTCACTAACAAAATTTTTTACACTGGTCAACAAAGTTGACAATCTTTCTATGAACAAAAAAAATAGTCATTGGTTTAGTATTAAAAATGACATTTTATTAAGATGTTTTATGGATAAAACTCAGATAAGACAACAAGTCATGGTACCTTTTGCTTTTAGGCGGTACATAATTCAACACGCACATGATTCTAAGTGTGCAGGTCACATGGGTTATACTCGTACACGTTCGCGAGTATTATCTTCTTTTTTTTGGCCGGGAGTATCACGAGATATTTCACAGTACGTACGCTCCTGTACGATATGCCAAGAAGTGAAAGCACGGGGAGCCTTTCACACGGCGCCTATTCAGGCTTGTGACATATCTGTGAGACATTTCGACAAAATGGCCATTGATATCTGTAAAGGGCAATTTTTACTATCTTGCAATATAATACATTTATATTCTTATTATGTTCGCAAATATTTTGTAAGCAAAGTATTTCCTTTTTAAGTGCTTAAGGAGAAGTCATTTTTGGGTTGCTTCCCTTGAAAATAGTTCTGTCATCTTCGATCGGACTCCGCAGACGACTCTAGGCCTACTGCGATTTATTCTGTGGCTGGGTAGGAATAGATTGTTCTTGCTTCAGTATATCTATGGCCTGAATTTATACGTAGTGTTTGTATGAGTAGGACGAGTCTGTCTTATATATGGATATCTTTGCATTTCTAAGTCGAACTAATTTGGTTGTCGCTAGAAAAGGTCAAAGGCTATGCAGCGGAAGTATCGCTAGCAAAGGGTGTGATCCATGGCTGTCATCCTGTGAGGATGCCGAGTTTTGTTGTAGCAGGCTTTTTGCCGAAATAGTGATCTATATATGGATGGGGAAAAGTGATAATCATTTAGACATGTTGTATGTACTTTACCCCAGTGTTTATTCTCTTTTGCCAAGGAATGGCAAAGTTATATTTCGCATAAAAAGGTAAAACCACAATTTATTATGAACTTGGGCTTCGCCATCGTTGTTGATAAGCAGATGCACAGTGGTACTTTTAAAAAGAATATCCATTCAAAGGAAGAAGACATTCCTATGTATCAGCACTGGATTGTATGATATTATTCAATTACCTCTATGAGAGAACCTATGAAGAAATGAGGACATTTAATGAATGACTAATTTTGGTCTATATTCTATAGTGAGTGAAGCTCACGAGAGAGAGAACAGCCATGTTGAAATTCATATACTTTGTATTTATCGAGTGAGAAAAAGGGATGCCTGTACTATCGCTCGATGAACCAAGAGATCACTGCTACATGTGAGAACCCATGTCTGGGATTCCTATATTATGAAATATATATATATTGAACTTTACGTGAAGGAATATTCGCTAGACGAGGTTAGGTCTAGGAGCCTTCCTATGTATTGGTTATGGTCTGACGTGCCCAGTCAGTAAAGCCAGATGATTTACATGATGGAACGCTGAATGCTTATTTACGAATGCTCCATTATGATATTTGCCAAGCATGAATGCTAACTTAAGATGATATTCCTGTGATCAACATTATGCTGTCTATGTCGACATTTGTTCCTGTAACCATACACGTACTGTCCAAGTGTGCGTCCCATTAAATGTTATAAAAAGACCACCGTAGTTCCAGTACTTCTTGAATTCGAACAGTGTGAGTATGAGTGATGTACTACCAACCTGTCAACTCTATCGAATCATTCTACCATTCGCGTACTGACATTCAGATACACACTCATTGTTTACACTCACATTCTTGTCGGAGCCTCATCACGTTCCAGGACAAGATGACCTGTATGACCAAAACTGTGCTGGGTTTGATGAGTTGACAATCGTTACACTTTACCACACCAGTCCCAACATCTACATTTATCCACTGGTGGACATTCACATCATTTAGCAAATAAAGCATGATTCAACAACTAGTAGCCAGTATGAGTTAACAACTACACAAAGAAAGAGTTTAACAACTGGTGTGCCAGCTTCCTGGGTCAACCTGCACAGTGACCATATTGAGAAGTAAACTACTGAGACCAGACGTTCCTTGGGGTCTGTTACGACACACAAATACATCAGCAGTACAACTCTACAGTGATGTCAGCGTGACCTGTCCTGTCGAGAGTATGCAGTAACTAGGTCAGGGTTTGTTGACATTTGGTTCATTGGACATTTGCCATACAACTGACAGTGTTACACAGCGAGCTTGGTTGAAACATAGAACATTACACATCAGGACTGGAGAATATTTGACAGTGTTTGCGAAAGAAAATGTTATTGAACTGAGAAGTCCTACATTGATTGTTATCATTCAAATCAACGATGGAGCTTCTATTTCTGTGTTGAATTTAAAATAATTAGACCAGAAGTATTTGTTTAATAAAGTACCACAGTACTGTACTATTAGGCAGTGTAACTGAGCCTTCATTCCAACACATTCTTTCTGCAACACTCTATTTACATCATATTGCCATACTATTTATGCATTTATGTATTTATGTTTAACTATTTATATGTGATATTTGTTTGTATCCAGCGGGTTGTTGTTTCGGTTGGGCGGTGTCACACAGCAGAGTATCCCACGTAATAGAGGGTCTGATGTGTGCGTTTCTATAGGTGCAATTTTCTTTATTGAAAATTTGCTGCGACAGCTGTTGCTATTAGTGTTAGCTGTGAAGTCTGTACTCATTGTTGTTTTTGTAATATTCCTCTGTTCTTTAGTTTGTTTTGATTTGTTTGTAATTTGTTGGTCTACCCTATTCTATCTTTCAGTTCTATTCTCAATTTATATTTATATACTGTGGCGTTATTTGTATTTGTTATCCTCTTGCGGTTTATCTTTTTATTGTTTTTCCAATTTTATTTATTTCATTTCCGCAAATGTTTTCATGTTTTCTGTATAACTGTTTTGTTTTGTGCCTGATCGACATACACTATTTAAAATATAGTTGATCATATAAATTGATGTACAAGAATCAACTGATAGTTAATTGCTATTACTAAAGGTACACAGTTGATGATATAAAACACTATTTCTGGTGCACTGCACTTATATTATAGAGTGAACCAGCAACTTATAGCTGTTATTATATAAGGATTTATACAAGACCTTTGTAAGGCTTGTTTCCCACAGTGATTGGGATAGTTAAGTACTATTTTTCACAGGTTACAAAGTTATCATACAAAGTCTTTGATTAAGACTAAGAAAGTGAATTTATTTACTTTTGCAAATTACTGATCTTATTAGACAAGATGTCTACCTTGGATTATTTTATCACACAAGGCAGAGCTCTTGATAAGACTGGTCAGCAGTTAGAAGAATGGGCAGTTGCTCAATATGACAAAGCATTGGCTGCTGAAGAAAGAAAAGCATTGATTGAAGAAAAGAAATTAGAAGCTGAGGAAAGAAAATTACAAAGAGAGGATGAACAAAAGAAATTGCAGATACAGACTGATGAAAAAAGATTCCAGATGGAAATGGAAAAAGAGAAAAGAAAAGATGAAGCTGCTGCTGAAGAGAAAAAATTACAGGCTGCTGCAGAAGAGAGAAAATTACAAGCTGAAGCTCAAGAAAAAAAAAGCAATAAGAGAACATGAACACCAAAAAGAACTTTTAGCATTTGAGTTAGAAAAGTTAAAGTTAACAAACATAAGTAATGTTAATCAAGCATCTAGTGGTAATGGTAAACCCTTTACTTACAAGGTCAAGGTACCAGCGTTCAACCCTTCCAGTGATGACATAACATTCTGGCTAAACAGATTTGAACGCTCGTGTCGAGCACATAATGTGGACAAATCACAATATGCTAACCAGTTATCAGAAAATCTGAAAGGTGATTCTCTGACTAGTTTAAGTTTGGTTGAAGAGGCTGACAAAGATAACTATGATGTTATTAGGGCAGCCTTATTAAAGAAGTATCAGTTGTCTGAAGAGGGTTATCGGAAGTTGTTTAAGACAATGGTGCCTGAGGCAGGTGTAGAATTCTCAGAATTCATTGCAAGGACACGACTTACATTTGATCGTTGGATTGAGCTATCCAAAACAGAAAAGACTTATGAAGCCCTTATGGACTTGATACTCAGAGACAAGATTATGTCAAGTATAAATAAACCTTTCCTCGAATTCTTACATGAGCGTAAACCTAAGTCTCTAAAAGAAATGGGAACAGTATTGTACCCAATACGTCACTGCACATCCGGACGTAGCTATTAGCAACAGTAAGGTTAAAGAAGGTATGCCAGTTGCTTCTGCAACACCATACAACCCTAATCACTCTCACAAATTCCAAGGACCTCAAAAATAGGTTTAATAAAAAAGGTAACTATTACAGTTATCAGAACCAAGGTAACAAGGTAACCAATCATTTCAGGGTTCTTCTTCGAATACCTGGAGAAGAGCTGACAGCCCTCGATTCAGGGGTGGTCATAATTACAGGAACTTTCGCAAAGGAAGTCATTCTAGAAACTATCCAAGTTTTCCTTCATGGAGACAACAGGATCATAATTACCGAGATACTCATTATAATGAATATGATGATAGTAACCAAAGGAGCTATGATTCAAACCCGAGTAGAGGTTATAATAGTGGAAACAATGATAAGTACAGAGGCAATAATAACAGAGGTAGAGCACAATTCAAAAAACATAAAGCTCATTACCAGGCGAACTCTGCACAGCAAGAGTCCCACGAAGCCTATAAACAAAATAAAGATAATGATGACTCTAATAATATGGCATGTGCCGCTTTTGATTTTGGGAGAGCATCTCAGTGCCCCCAATGCAAAACATTATTTGAGCCAACCACAGTGTCTACTTTAAGCTGTGGCCATCCTCTTCCCGCTCTTCCTGCGTCAATCGCGCATGATGGGAGAGGTTCTCTTGTCTTACACAAAGGTTTAGTAAATGACAATCCAGTCTCAGTACTTTTTGATTCTGGATGCACAACTATTGGGGTTAGGCAGTCACTCATAGATCCTTCTCATTCTACAGGCAAAGTAGTCAAATGCGTAACATTTGGCGGCACCATAGAGAAATACTCTACCGCTATCATTAGGATTGCTACTCCTTTCTTCACAGGAGATGTACACGCATGTCTTTTGCCGGATCCGATCGCTGATCTTATCATCGGTCGCATTCACGGAGTCAAAGAATGTACTCCGGAGCAAATTTCCGTTTGGGAAAATCAAAATATGCAATCTGCTAATGCAGTAGTCACTAGAGCTCAAGCTCTCAATATGCCTGAAACTTCATCTGTTGAAGATAATGAAGTGCATAACCAAGATGATCCCTTGGTAATTTCTCGTGACTCGTTTATAAAACAACAAGAAGAAGATCCGACTCTTAAGAAATTCTTCACTCTTGTAACAAAAGGTGATCCGAATAAAGATTCAAATTGTAAATCTTGGATTACAATGAAGAATGGCGTACTTGTACGTATGGTGCAAGACTCCACTAAGTCAAGTCATTCTCAGATTCTTGTACCCAAGAATTTGAGAGTTAAGATCTTACAACATGCACACGACTCTCAGTGTGCTGGTCACATGGGTTTTTCCCGTACTAAGTCAAGAGTTCTTGCGGCTTTCTTTTGGCCTTTTGTGAACAAGGACATACGGATCTATTGTCGATCCTGTAAAGTATGTCAAGAAGTCAAATCCAAAGGTCCTCGTCATGCTGCGCCTATTCAGGCTGCAGATATTCCTATTCGTCCATTCCAGAAAATGGCGATAGACATCATTGGTCCATTCAAGATCAAATCTGCTAGAGGACATCAGTTTATCTTAACGTGTGTAGACATGTGCACACGTTGGCCAGAGGCTATCCCTCTAAAGAGCATTACTACCGCTGACATTGCAGATGCTCTTTGGCTTATATTTTCTCGGCTGGGATTCCCCGGAGAAATATTATCAGATCATGGCACCCAACTGATATCGGATACCATGTCTCAAGTAATGTCTACTCTACAGATAGAGAGATCTTTGAGTAGCATCTATCATCCTATGTCCAATGGGATGGTCGAGCGACTAAATAGAACACTTAAGAACTTATTAGGGAAGATAACTGAGGATCATCCTCAGGATTGGGATAGGGTTTTACCCGCGGCCCTCTTCGCGTACAGAGAGGTCCCCAATGAACATACAGGGTTTTCGCCCTTTGAACTTGTCTTTGGCGCGCGACCGCGCGGCCCAATGTCTTTGCTGCATGATCTTATAACAGCTGACAATATTGACGATGACACAAAATCTTCTTACGAGTATGTCATCGCGCTGAGACAAAAGATTATCGAAGCATGCAAATTGGCAACGTCCTCTTCTGAGTTTGCTAAGCAGAAGGCAAGACAATTTGCTAATAAGAAGAGAACTTTACGACAACTTTGTCCTGGTGACAAAGCATTTGTTTTGCTACCTTGTCGTGAAAATAGACTCCTTATTAGTTGGAAAGGTCCGTACGATATAATATCGAAAATTTCAGATGTTGACTACATCGTCGATATTAACGGGAAGCATAAAACCTTCCACATCAATATGCTTACGGAGTTCCATGAACGTCCTGACTATCTACAGCCTATTTTCCAGGCAACGGACGATTCTCATGTCAAACATGGTCATTACTCATCACTGTCTGTAATACCGGATGAGGAAACAAGTTTTTCGGATGTTAATCTCCCGCTTCCAATGATCCCACTTCATTCTAGTGAATCATGGAAAGACGTTACTGTTTCTCCTGATTTGTCTCTAGGAGAACGGCGACAAGTTTCGTCTATGTTACAAACATTTCAGGATGTCCTCACTGACATCCCTGGACAAACTCATGTCATTGAGCATGACATTGTTCTAACTGAACATACTCCAATTAGGGTTAGGCCTTATCCTATCCCTATACATTTCCAAACACAGGTTGAAAAGGAGTTGGATGAAATGATAGATTTACAAATAATCGAACCATCCACTTCTGCATATTCTTCGCCGATGGTTATTGTTCGAAAAAAAGACAATAACATACGTCTTTGCGTTGACTATCGCAAATTGAATCAAGTTACGAAGTTCGATGCTGAACCTATGCCTTTACTAGAAGAGTTACTTACTCGTCTTTCTAAATCGCATTTTTTCACTAAACTTGATTTGTCTAAAGGATATTGGCAAGTTCCATTATCCGAACGCGCCAAACCTCTTACCGCTTTCTCTACTCCCAGAGGCCTTTTCCAATGGAATTTTATGCCTTTCGGCCTTATGAACGCACCAGCTACATTTGTACGCATGATGCGTCGAATCCTATCGTATCGGTCAGATGTCATTGCTTATCTAGACGACATCTGTCTTTTCAGCGATACTTGGGAAGATCACTATTCAGGATTAGTTGAATTATTATCAACTCTGCGTGAGTATAACCTGACAGCAAAACCATCTAAAGCTTGTATTGGCTTTAGCGAAATTGCTTTCTTAGGCCATCGAGTAGGTCACGGTTTCTTGAAGACAGAAGACCATAATATCACTAAGATACTTAACATCTCTATCCCTAGGACTAAAAAGCAAGTGCGAAGTCTTTTAGGTCTCATACAATTTTATGGACGTTTCATTCCGAATCTGTCCTCTATCATGGCACCTCTCTCTACACTATTAAAGAAAGGGTCGCCTAACATGGTTCACTGGTCTCATGAATGCCAATCTTCACTAGAGAAGATCAAAACTATGTTTTCATCACCACCTATTTTAGTGTTACCTACAACAGATAAGACATTTGTTCTTCGTAGTGACGCTTCATCCACTGGGATTGGAGCGGCACTAATGCAAGAGTACTCTGGAACTCTGCATCCTGTAATGTACATATCCAGAAAACTTAATGCTGCAGAAAGGAATTACTCGGTTTTAGACCGCGAATTATTGGCAATGGTTTGGTCAATTCTCAAACTCCAAAGATTCCTTCTGGGCGCGCATTTCGTAGTGGAAACTGACCAAAAAGCTCTTACGGCTATCCAAAGTAAGAACTTGAAGAGCTCGAGATCAACTCGATACGCAATTGCTCTTCAACCTTTTCATTTTTCGGTACGAGCTATCCGTGGTTCAGAAAATGTGATGGCGGACATTCTGTCCAGATGCCCACATGATGCCACTTAACTGTTAAATATTGGATCTTTTTAATATGTATAACTTTACAACAGTTATTTTTTGTTTCTTTACTGAGATACACATTTGTAATTTAATAATAGAATGATGGTATCGCTACTTAGCGGTTTATTGATGTTAATTCACCGCTGTTCTTTGATGATTGTTTCTTCATAAATCATAAATTTAAGATTGTAGTGTGAATTTTTGGTATGCATTGTATAATTACCAGAATTGTATTATACGTACATCACACCTTCCTGGAAACATTTATTCGTAGGGAAACAATTTCTCTCAGATTGTGAGATATATATTCTCACCAGTCATATTAGGAATTACTTTTACCATCAGCCAGAGGACATAGATTTATTCTCACTTGCATCGATTTATGCACACGATGGCCAGAAGCCATCCCATTGAAAACAACCACCACCACAGATGTAGCTGATGCACTACACCTGATCTTTTCTAGAGTAGGTTTTCCTAGAAAACTTTTGTCAGATCATGGTTCTCAATTTATATCTGAGACTATGACGGAGGTAATGAAGACTTGGCAAATAGATAGAAATCTCAGCAGCATTTATCACCCAATGAGTAATGGTGCTGTAGAAAGACTTAACCGAACACTCAAACAAATGTTACATAAAGTTACAGTTAACCATCCACAGGACTGGGACAGAGTTCTACCAGCGGTGTTATTCGCTTATCGAGAGGTGCCACATGAACAAACTGGCTTCTCTCCATTTCAACTAGTCTTTGGCGCTCCACCAAGAGGTCCTATGGGACTGATAAAAGATTTATTAATAGATTCTGATTTGTCTCAGTATACTCAGTCATTCTATGAGTATGTAATTAATCTCCGGAATAACATTATTGATGCCTGTAAAATGGCAACAGCTTCATCTGAGGCTGCGAAAGAGAAAGCTAGAACTTTCCAAAACAGTAATAGACGATTACGTCAATTATTTCCAGGAGATCAAGCTTATGTGTTATTGCCACATAACAATAATAAACTACTAATCTCGTGGAACGGTCCTTACCAGGTTATCAATAAGATTTCTGATGTTGATTATGTCCTGGACATTAAGGGACATCACAAAATATTTCACATAAATATGCTCAAGCAATTTCATACTCGACCTGAACATCTACAAGCTATTTTTCACGAATTAGATGACACTTTCAGACCTACATGTCACTATTCTAATTTATCTGTTATCCAGGAAGAAGAATCTTCTTTTCCTGAGGTACAGTTAGCTTTACCTGTACCTGTAGTACAGCCTAGTGAATCTTGGCGGGACGTAACCATCTCCTCGTCGGTTACACCGCAACAGCATCAACAGATTGCTGAACTTCTACAATCCTATCAAGATGTGTTAACCGACATTCCAGGTCGCACATCAGTCATTAGTCATGACATCACTCTTAATGATGATACTCCAATTCGGGTACATCCTTATTCTGTTCCTCTACACTTTCTTACTAAAACTACTAAGGAACTTGAACAGATGTTATCTTTAGGAATTATCGAAACTAGTAATTCCCCATTTTCTTCTCCATTAGTTATTGTCCGAAAGAAGGACAATAACATTAGACTATGTGTCGACTATAGAAAATTAAATGCACAAACGATAGTTGATAGCGAACCACATCCACTTCTCGATGACTTACTGCCACGTCTATCGACAGCAACTATATTCACTAAGATAGACTTAACTAAAGGTTATTGGCAGATACCACTAACCAAAAAAGCTAAATACTACACAGCGTTTTCAACTCCGCTAGGTCTATACCAGTGGAATGTGATGCCTTTTGGGCTTGTTAACGCTCCAGCTACCTTTGTTCGCATGATGCGACACATTTTTTCAGGTAGACCAGACATTATTGCATATATAGACGACATATGCTTATTTAGTTCATCTTTTGAGGAACATTTTTTGGGTCTTGGATACGTTTTTGATACCTTAAGAAGGTACAAGTTAACTGCTAAACCTACAAAATTACAGGTAGCATTTCATGAGATCACTTTTTTGGGTCACATTATTGGAGCAGGATATATCCGAACACTACCCAGTTACAGTTTCAAAAATTTTTGAAACATTTCCGTTCCTCAAACGAAGAAACAAGTGAGAAGCTTGTTAGGTCTAGTCCAATATTACAGTAGATTCGTACCTAACTTGTCATCTATCACGGCTGTCTTGTCCTCATTACTAAAGAAAGACATGCCAGTGAAGGTGACATGGACTGACGAATGTGACATAATTTTTCGGCAAATAATTTATATATTTTCAAATCCACCTATTTTGAGACTAACTGATGCTTCTAAAAAGTTCATTCTTCGTACAGATGCGAGTAACTACGGAATTGGCGCATGTTTGCTCCAATACCATGACGATATCCTCCACCCAAACCTCTACATCTCACGGAAACTCAAACCACCAGAAGTGAAATACTCTACTGTTGACCGCGAACTTTTAGCCGTTGTGTGGGCGATAACCAAACTTGAGAAATTTTTACTGGGAGCCCCTTTCGTAGTACAAACTGATCAGAGGGCCGTAGCATCACTACGACGGGCTAATCATAAAAGTCCAAAGCTCACCAGATTCGCTATTCTCCTTCAACCATTCAACTTTACGATTGAGTACATTTCTGGGACAGACAATATCGTCGCAGACGCACTATCTAGAAATCCATTGGATATCGAGTAATCAACACTGACACTTTTCTAATACGTCAACCGAAATTACGTGTCACAGAAAACTGAACCCTATCGCTAAATTCTTAACATGGAGATAAACCTTTTGCTTACAAATTCAAACTAAATAACTTGTACAGACGATTGCGAAAACGAAATGAACTAAATCAAGAGACAGTGTGTTCGTATTTTATGCCGGGACTTGGCTAGTGTCCGTTCCGGATAAAACTGGTTGAAACAACTTTGATATTAATACTTGATGACATTTCGAACTAATTGAAGCTTGTGATATGAACTTTTGTACGTTAAGAATATCGATACTTATTCTAAATCAGAACACTTAAATACTCTTTCTCTTATCGTATTTTCACAAGGATCAAGCCTACGTATGGATCTTCATATCCAATGTTAATTACTTTTTAATTTAGTCTTTAAAACTAGTCCACATTAAAATGACAAGTGAGTTGAATTTAAAAAAAAAAAAATGAAACTTAAAAAAATGAAAGAAAGAAAAGAAAAACTCACACAAATTCTTTGATTATATTCTTAGAATTACATGATTATATTGAATATTTAATAATTATGTTAATACATCACATTACTATTGTTTTAAAGTAGTTAGATAGGTATTAATAACTTAATACTACACTTACTTGATGTTCAACACACATAACTTAGTTAAATTTATACATCATTTTTTTTTCCTCTACTTTATTCTTTATTCGTTATTATGTCTTTCTTTAACATATCCTCTCATTTTTCGTACATTAGATTTTCAGAAACTTTATTCTTATTCCATACTTAGTATAGTTAATTAGGTTAATTTTAACACTTTAGATTAGTCTGACATGACATTTCATCACGACATATTTTAAGTTAATTAATTATTTAATTAGAGATCAACATTACCATTCTCTTTTAGTTCTTATTACAATTTATATTTATGTATGATATAAATAATTAATATTATACATGACTGTTAGTTAGCGGAGAGGACCATGACTTTGGTTCTAGACAGAACGTCGTAGGCCATATGCCGCAATTTTGTAAAATTTTTTTTTTTTTTTTGATGTTGTTAACATTTTTGGTATTCATTCAGATGGGTTTTTTTTTTTTTTTAAATCTATCTAATAGATTTTTTTCCCCCAGTGGACAGGGAATTGTTACGGTATTTTATTGGCATGGTCTGCTAGAGGTTAGCAGCATAAGATTAAGAGGTGACCACGTTTAATATAATGTAAATAATTGTTAGTTTAGTGTACGCGATACAACGATTGATTATGACGTGTGTGCGTTGGTATGTCACGCACCGTGACTAGGTTACCACAACCCCTTTCTTGTATGGCCGTCGAACGGATAAGACGTGTCCTTGTATTCATGCAGTGTCGGGCATGGAGTGCCACACAGATTATATTATAATTAATGATGGACATGGGTCAGTCCAATGTTATGATTTGGAAGAAGAATGCTACAGGTTAGTAAGTGACTAAACCTAAGTCGAGATAGATTTATAATTACTGACGAACGCATAATCTCACTGTCGGTCGCTGGGATCACCAGCCACGCGTGCATACAGTTATGTCATTCTGTCTATTTGTTATTTGACAAGGACTGAATTGAAGATAAATCATAATTCAAGGAAGGAACAGAACTTTATATATATTTATGCTTCATGACAACCATTGTTTGAAATATTGTCTATAATCTTCTATGTAATAAATACATGTGGACTCATAAAGGACTTATCCCATTATTGAATATCAGAAGTTCAACCGTCAGTATAATGGATACAAAGCTTTACACCACCACTTGCGGAATTAACCATCTATCAGCACGATGCTCTATAATGATCATGATTGACTAACTCTCCCCGTAATAACATAACACCCAACCTTGCAACGAGAAAACCGTTGGGCCCTTACGCCACAACAAGAAGAGGCGTACCGCCACAACTAGAAATAAAAACCGCCACACCGATACAGTTTGGTACCAGCCACATCGCAGGAGTTGCCAGAATAATGTCGAATCAACATTAGACCGCCTTAGGGACTCCGACTCCGGATTTATCCTCAGGGTTTACTCCCGAAGCCAATTCCATAAATGGATATTCCCGTAAGGCAGCGGGGGTTGGAATTCTGAGTTCCTTCTCTTAGATAATCTGCCAACCAAGGATCACGAGCCCTATCTGCCCGAAGCTGCTAGTTTTAAGGCGCCAGTCACTCGCCTTTGCCCCGTCTCCCGTAAGTGGAAACAGTATATCTCACTGCAGATAAATGCTTCTATGGCACGCGTCTCAAGTAGCCTCTGACAACCAAGTCCAGCTCCCGGCCTTCACGTAAGGCTCAATTTGAGCCCGGCGGAACTGTTTCCAAGCAGTTAATAACAAAATTGATAAACAATATTGGAGACAGAAAGTTATGGAGAGACATGATCCCCTACGCCGCCAGGCATGAAGAAGAATTTCCGTAAAAGTTAGTCTTTTGGCCAACAAATACAAGTCTATGATTGAGAGTTATATCTCAGGGTATATGGTTTTATCAGCATGAACTAACAATCATTAATTCTTTCATTTTTCTTCACTATCATCATCATCAGCTGATATCTCAATATACAAGGTCGACTGCAATGAATTTCCAACGTCTTCTGTCGTTTGTCTTGATGGTGCACTCTGATAAACTCTTTCTTGCCCATCTCTTGATGTTATCTTCGCTCTTATAGCACTGTCTTCCTCTTGCAAGTTTGTTACACATAATTGAAACATCATTTTGTGATGATGCGTAGATGGCAGGGAGGATAGTGTGATTCGCTTGCATGGCTAGGCGGGGTTGCCGCACGGAAGGTTCAGTGTTCAAATCCTGGGTAAGCCACTCATGTCTGTTGTTTTTCTGTTGTTTGGTGTTCTACTTCTTTATTTCCTGCGAGTGCCTGATAACATACCTTTATATTTGTTTCATATTAATTTCTTGCAAGTTTGCCTTCAACTCTTCCTCCGATATGGTCTTCAGTAAGGTTTTATATCTTTTTACCTTCCCAAAATATTTTAGCTGTGTAAATTTTTAATCTCCGTCATTAATTTTCTTTTCCCTAGCAATAACCCGTCAAAAGTGACAGGTTTTTAATTATAGTGTATTACAGACGGTACTATTACTACTGTGGTCATTTCATTGCAGGTGACTTCCTTATTTGTTTTCTTCTCATCCCACGAGACATGCTTCATTCTTATATATATATATCAACATGTCAATTCTGTCCTCTAATTGCTTGTTCATACTCAATTTTTCTAAACAATCCTTCGTCTTCTTTATCATACATTCTCAGACGTCTATTTGAATATTTTCACAGAAAGTGAAGCTCAACTTCAGCCTATTTATATCTCTATAGAGTTTTCTCGAAAATGGTACTGGTGTCGACTATGCTATATGTGCTTTCTATATTTCTCATATGTTGGGCATCTTTGAAGCAGATGTTCAGCAGTCATTTTATCAGTGCCACATTTACACTCATCGGTAGTTCCTATCTTTAGCTTGTTGAATTGATGATATCCCAATCTGTCGAGGCCCTTCCAATAATCCAGAATAGATATATATGTAAATTTGATGATTCTCAGTTTGAATTTGTGAGTTAGTTGTTTAGATGTTAGTATTTGTCTCACGTCGTTTAAGGTAGCTTTGTCCATTCCTAGCATATTGTTGATTTCTCTATTTTGTCTTCTATGTTCATTTTCATTCAGAAGCTTTCTAAGGAGCAGGGATTTTTATTAACTTCACTCTAAGCCTTCCTGTACTGTGCCATCTGTTCAAGGGGTTTTTATGGCATTCTTCTCTTGTTTATTAACACTTCCCTCCCCCTAGAAGAAAAGAACACGCTGAAAGGAATACCATCCAAAAAAAGCAAAACAGCTGATGAGTAGCACTTCAGGGGCGCAACTTGGATGTATAACTCACCCCACAGTCAGTTATGACTGAAGCGGACTATTAAACACCAACCCCCGTTACAGTGCTGGATGGCTACGTTGAATTATTCAAATAATTAACTTTGGTTGTCTTCTCTGTGTTGACTTCCCAGTGTTTTTTTTTTTTTTGTTTTGTTTTTTTGGTTTAAAGTATCTGTAGAATGTGGTGGCACATACAGTGAACAACCCTCCGGCTTTGGGTGATACAGAGTGACTTTTGATAACGCCAATACGGAACACTCGGCATATAATCCACAACTGCCGTAACAAAACAGTTAAAAGTACTTATCCATTTAATGAAAACCAATATTTATATTACTGCAATTAATTGCGCGAAAAGTTGCTTTTACGTTTACTCATATAAAAGTAAATTTTTACTAAAATTGTAATCAAAACAGTATTTGTTTATTTTAAACGTTTTGTTCAAAATATGGTTATTTGATAGCTGTTGCATATGTTTTTATTGTAAACTAGCTGTTTTAATAGTAAGCATAATTTGTTTTTAGCACGTTATTATTTCCCTTACTACAAAAATTATCTTATACTAACCGTTACTTCCATTTTATTTTACATTATCGTCGTCAAAAATATATTTTCGAAAGTGTGTGTGTTTGTTAGGGGTTGGCTACGGCTCCGTTGAAGATACGACCGTGCCATTTAGCATAGCGCTTCTTTCGGGGTTCAGGAGTGTCAATATCAACCTCCTTTGTTTTGAAAATGGTAACAATTTACGTCACATTGCATAAAAGGTCTATCCGCCTGTCGTGGTTGAGTAAAGTGTAGAGTATTTGTCGAGTTGGACAATTGTAGTGAAATCGACAAGGGATAGTGGACTGACAGAGTTATAGATTACACACACAGAAAGGCGTAAATAGGAGATGGACTTGAGACAACCTGGAAGAAGATTTATCAAAATGATCTCTCTCTCCAAGCATCAACTCACTTTTACTGTCTAAGCACCTCCTGCTCTCACTCTTTTCTCTTATCACACATAGAGATTATAGTAAAAAGCGAAAAACAAGTTAATTATGGATGAAAGGGTCGGGAACAGCGCGTTAATAAATGTGTTAACTTTATTAAAGAAGAAAAGCATGGAAAATAATGCATCTCATCATCTTCTTCTTCTTTGATCCATAACCACCAACCGTCAAAGCAGTCAGTGGCCATCACGCCTGGTGGCGTCTTGTAGGGCAGCAACAAATTGATTCCACTTTGCTCGGTCGGCGGCCATCCTTCGTACAGTGCCCCAACTGTGGCCCATTCTCTGCATCTCAGCTTCCACAGTTCTCCGCCAAGTTGTTTTTGGTCGGCCTCTCTTTCGCTTTCCCTCAGGGGTCCATAGCATAGCTGTTCTTGTGATGGTATCAGGGTCCCTTCTGAGGACGTGGCCAACCCAACTCCAGCGTCTGCCAGCTATGATGGTGTGCATGTCCTCCTGGTTACTCCGAATAAGTAGTTCTTGGTTGCTGATGGTGTTTGGCCAAAAGATTCGGAGAATTTTCCTTAGGCAGATTGTGTGGAAGGAGGACAGTTTCGACATTTCCTTCTCTGTTACTCTCCAACATTTAGCACCATAGAGAAGCACAGAAAGTACACAGCTCTCATACAGTCTTAATTTGGTGTTTGTGCTGTACTGGGAAGACTTCCAAATGTTGTTGAGAGCAGCAAAGGCTGTTCTCGCTTTATTCATTCTGTTGTTAATGTCCTTGCTTGTTCCGCCGTCAGGTGTTACTATGCTTCCTAGGTAAGTAAATGTGTCTGTCTGTTCTAACTTCTGGTTCCTTACTGTTATTGGCTCAGGATTGCCCACATTTAATGTCATGACCTCTGTCTTCTTCAAATTGATGTTCAGGCCAACCTGCTGGCCATACTTATTCAGTCTATCGGTTTTGTCTTGAATGTGTTGATGTGAATGCGCGAGTAGTGCAATGTCATCTGCATATTCCAAATCTTCCAGCGTAGAAAACGTTGTCCATCTAATTCCTCTTGGACTGCCCTCTGTTGTCTGGCGCATCACCCAATCTATGACTGTCAAAAATAATGTTGTTGATAAGGGGCATCCCTGTCGTACTCCTGTTTTCACTTCAAAAGTTACATTACTCGATCCAACACTGCACGTAAAGTCAGAATAGAGGCTTTTTATAATGGAAACAATGCGGCTTGGAATTCCATAAGCCCTAAGAATTTTCCATAGGCTGTCCCTGTGTATGCTGTCGAAAGCCTTTTCAAAATCAACAAAGTTTATGTACAGCTGTCTCTGCCATTCTGAGCACTGCTCTATAATGTTCCTGAGGGCAAATATATGATCTGCACATCTTCTGTTCTTTCTGAAGCCCGCTTGTTCTTTCCTCAGATTATGGTCAACTGCTTTTGAAATTCTCTGGATGATTATCCTGCCTAGTAGTTTGCTGGGAACTGAGAGGAGGGTAATTCCTCTCCAGTTGTTGCAGTCTGCAAGGTCGCCCTTCTTGGGCAATTTGACAATTATTCCTTTACTCCACTCTGTTGGTGTTGTCTCAGTTTCCCAGACTTGTGCACATAGTGGTTCTAATAGTTCTGCTGCTAGTTCAGGGTCTGTCTTGAATAGCTCAGCATTTAGATTGTCATGACCAGGCGCTTTTCCATTTTTTAGCCCTTTGATTGCTGTGATAATTTCTTCTTTTCGTGGAATGTCTGTATTTACGTCTAAGTCGCTTTCAGCCTCAGGAACATTCAACTGAGTCTCTGGTGGTTCCTTATTCAGTGTTTCTCTGAAGTGCTCTGCCCATCTTGTTTCCTGCCCCTGTGCTGTGGTGATGAGATTTCCTTGCTTGTCTCTTACTAATGTTATGTTGTTTGCACCTCGTTTTCCACTGATAGCTTTAGTTATTTTATAAACTGTGCTTTGTTCATTTCTCAGTGCTGTCTCTTCTGCCTGTCTTGCAAGGTCATCCAGAAATGTCCTTTAGTTAGCACGGGTTTGACGTTTTACTTCCTTGTCCAGCTGACTGTACTGTTCACTATATATTGCCTTTAACCTGGGAGACTTAGCTTCTGTTTTCTTTCTTTTCATTTCCTTTCTCTTTGCTATGGTGTTTAGCGTTTCTGGTGTTATCCAGTCTTGGCTCTTTCTTTCCTGGAATCCCAAGCATGACTTGCTGCTTTCTTTGTACATTGTTGAGATGGTGTTGAATTTCTGGTCGACATCGTCGGTCTCTGTTCTTTCCTGGCTTTTGGTAATCAGATATCGTCTCTTTACGTCGACCACGAACGCTTTTCTGGTGAGGGGGTCCTTAAGTTTCATGATGTTATATCTTTTCTGTTTGACTGCAACTGGTCCAGCAGCTCTGAGTTTCACCTTCAGTCTTGCTACTACTAGGTGATGATCACTTCCCACATCTGCGCCTCTTCTTACTTTCACGTCTTGTAGTGCATGTCTCCATCTGCCATTGATCATTATGTGATCTATCTGGTTTTTGTCTCGTCCGTTTGGTGATTCCCATGTTAACTTGTGCACTTCTTTGTGTTGAAAAAGTGTTCCTCCAATGACCAGGTTGTTAATACTGCAGAAGCTTATTAATTTGTCCCCATTCTCATTTACTATTCCACTGCCGCATTTCCCCATTACTCTTTCGTTATAATTATTGTGTGTTCTAACTTTCGCATTTAGGTCTCCCATTACTATAATAAGATCGTACCTGGGTACAGTTTCCATTTCCTTTTGTACCTGTTGATAGAATTCGTCCTTGATCTCTTCATCGCTGTCGTTTGTTGGTGCATAGCATTGTATAATTGTGGTGTTGGTGAATCTCCCTCTCAGTCTTGCTCTTATTAGTCTGTTGTTAATGGGTTTCCATTCCAGTAGAGACCTTTCCATTCCTTTCTTAAGGATAATGGCTACACCTTCGTTGTGCTGACCGTCCTCTCTACCAGAATAAAGTACTGTTTCCCCTGTAGCTGTTTTTATTCTCCCCATCCCTGTCCATCTGCTCTCGCTTATTCCCAGAATATGTAGTTTGTAATTCCTCATCTCTGCTGTGATCTGTCTCAGCTTCCCTGCCTCATTCATTGTTCTGACATTCCAAAAACCAATTCTGGTTTCGTGTTTTGCGGTCTGGGCATCCGTTTTCATGCCAGTGGCTTCCTTTCGGCTTTCACCACTGTCAGTCATACGAGCCTGAGACTCCGGATGTCCGTCCCGCATCAAAGTTTTTTCATTTATTGCTGTTTCCGTAACATGTGCGATTTTTTACACAGACAGGGGTGTCGGCCCTGTGCTAAAACCCCCAACCTGGAGGACCAGGGTACCAGCTTTTGTCTGACCCCTACCCACGCAGACCAGTCCAGCTTGGTTGAACCTACCAGGAGTAAAACTCCCACTGGCATAGCTCTGGGGATTGTCAGGGTACACAAGCTGCCATAGCGCTACAGCATCTCATCATACACAGCATAAAATTACATCAATAATCATCAATAGTCATCAATAATCATCAATAACCACCATACTGCAAATGCACACCCACAAACACACACACCACCAACACTCATAAAACCTGTAGAACACAGAGAAATGAAATAACTGTCTGACAGTCTGTCCGTTTTCGTGGGACCAAGTACATTGCTTCCGACAGTGTCTTTTACGTAAAAATATACTCCATGGGGGATGGACTTGACCTGTATAAATCCACTGTAGTCGCTATTGTTGGTGGCACCCCTGATTTCGCGATGGGGACTGGAAGACTGTCTATCTCCTGCTGACCAAATAAACGAACTGAGCTACATTCCGTCCGCTTTCGTGGGACCAAATGGAATAGCTCGAATGTCTTTACGTAAAAATATACTCCATGGGTGATGGAATTGACCTGTAAATCCAATGTAGGCGCTATCTTTGGTGACCCCTAATTGCGTGAGGGGCTGGAAGACGTATTTATCTCCGGTTTACCAAATGAATAAACTGCGTGTCAGTCTGTCCGCTTTCGTGGGACCAAATGTGCCAGCTACAGAAAGTGTCTTTTACGTAAAAATATACTCCATGGGTGATGGACTTGACCTGTAAAACTTTCTTGTTGGTGCTGACTTTGGTTACCTCTAATTGCGCGAGTTAGGCTGGAAGACGCTGTTTATCTTTGCTGGCCGCTCCTAAGTGCGAAGTTCTACATAAACCCAGAAATACACCAGACGAAGTTACTTGAGGACAAGGAGTCCCAGGCGCTCTTATCCGGCGCTATTGCTTGCTTGGCTGTAAATCCTGTTTAAACTGGTTTGGCTGTGGTTTTGGCTGAGTGCCCCGTTTAGGCACACAAAGTCGGGTGATATCAGATTCTGCTATAGACATGCTGGGCGGTTTTGATATTCTGGAAGCCGCAATGCTCTGGCTGGTAATCCAATAGGCGAGTAGAGAACTACTACTGCATTTGGTGATTCCAGATCTAGCGTTGGCTCGTTGCACTGCGTGAGCTTTACTTGGCGTTGACAAAAGGGGTTTTGATTCAGGAACGGGGTTGACGACTCGTGATTGCTAGCTGTATTCAGAATCCCTCTAGAACGAAGAGAACATGATGTTCTTCGCCTGACTGGAGTCTTCTCTAGCGATACGGTATCCCTGAAACCCGAAAAATGACAAGAACATAGGCAAACACATTCTAGTTCTGCTGTGCTAGCTCTGCCTAAGTCTCGTATGGTCATCTACGGGCCAGGAATATTCACGAGTGTGTTTACATGATTAAACCCTTCACTCTTATAGTTTACAAATAAACACCTGGCATGGCTTGTTTCTACAGATGTATCGGCGTGATGCGTAATATTATGACCACTACTGCTGTGTTCTAAGGGGCAAAAACCCCCAAAGGCTAACAGCGGGTTTTATCTCCCCCTGAAACAGATCAAACTCGTTACCCAGGCCTCAAAGGGTACCAGCCGCTCATGATCAAAGGCTTAGCGCGACCAGAGAAATTCCCCCTGTTCGGACGGACCACAGGTGCGTTTAGATAACATTACGTTACCGCTACGCTGACTGTTGAAGAATTTTTAATTCTGAAGGCCAGCCAGAACGTAACCAACCGTCGGGTGGGGTTTGAAAAGGTGAAAAAATGATGAAAAAGAAATACAAAATGTCTAGGAAAACAGAACATTAAAAGAGTTAATAACATATGGAACGAAATGGTAAAATAAATTAATAGTTAATAGTCACTGTGACACCGCTCTTTGGCAATATTGATGGCTTCATTGTAATCGGTGCACGCAGTCTACAAAAGTGATGACGTAACTGTGTGGCACATGAGGTGATGATCCGATGTGATGGAAATAAAGCTCAAACATCAAGATTAGTGGGAGCGTTTATCGACGCTTCGCTGCACCGTAGACTAATCGATGTTAATGCATTATTTAGAGTCGTTACACACATAATGTCAGACGCTCAAAGCAAAATATTGCATTTTAAATAAAGGTTTCAATAAAGTTTTAATGTGGACATACAAACACCCCAAGGGGGATTTTCTCGCATGCGTCAGAAATTGTGTGCATCAGCTATTTCTGTTTTTGGTTTATAAATATTAACATTTTGAGAAATGCTAATATAATTCTCACTGGCTTTTTTATTTGCCAATGTTCAACTATTCTTAAAATTATTCGCATCCGAAATTCTGTCATTGCTTTCGAAAATGCTTTCGACATGATCACTTTAATTCGCGGCATTAAAATCTGGGCACATGTATCCACATTTCCATGCATCACGTGCGTTTTTCTGCAGAATTCCATTAAAGTGAAGTCTGGTTTTCTTTCAGTTTTATTTTCCCTTAAAATCTCTTCTCTGTGTGTGTGTGTGTGTGTGTGTGTGTGTGTGTGTGTGTGTGTGTGTGTGTGTGTGTGTGTGTGTGTGTGTGTATGTGTGTTTCATAAAAGTATATGTTTGAGCAGTGTCTATGAAATTTAAAATGATTGGTATCACACATCACAGAAAAGCTAAGAACGGACAACTGCTGGATCGGCAAGAACAGAGAAAAGTTTTATTAATTCTCAGCGATGTTTGTCCCAGAAGATTAGTGTGTGTGTTCTAGAAGATTCCTGAACTCCATTCTTGTCACGGATCCTGATGTAAAATATGTTATAACACAAGGCAACGCACTTGTATTACCATTTAAATAAAACAGTGAGTTGATATTGACACTCCTGGACCCCAGAAGAAGCTCGATGCTAAATGTCATGGTCGTATCTTCAACTGGGCCGGAGCCAACCGCGACCAAACACATACACTTTCGAAAATATAAATTAGCTAACGACAATGTGAAATAAAATGGAAGTAACTCTTAGCACAAGAACATTTTTTTTTTATTAAGGGAAATAATAACGTGCCAAAAAAAAATTATGTTTAGTATTTAAACAGCTAGTTCGCAATAAAAACATATGCAAAAGTTATCAAATAAACATATTGCACACAAAACATATAAAATTAAAGATGCTAATTTGATTACAGTTTTAGTAAAAATGTACTTTTATGTAAGTTTAACAGTAAACATATAAACAAGATTAAGCGAAATTGATTGCAATAATGAGAATAATGAAAGATATAAATTCTGGTTTCATTAATTGGAAACAATGCAGACCTAATGGTTTTTTATATTTGGACATGCGCTCTAATATCCGGCCTTTGCTAAGATCAAGGGATCAGTACAGTGACATTCAGATCGCTTCTCGGCCTTTTGGCTAAGATCAAAGTGTCTAGGCACAGGGACCAATACAGTGACATTCATGTGTCATTAGGTCCTTTGTGTGAGAACACAGAAGATCACTACAGTGACACATGATGTCATTGGGTCTTCTTGTGATGGGACATGGGTCTTGACCAGGGTCGGGTTGAGCGTGTGCCATGCATCCTCATGCGAGGCAAAAAATAAGCGACCTCATGCGAGGAAAAAAATATGCGACCTCATGCGAGGAAAAAAAAAAAAAAAAAAAGACATTCAGATCGCTTCTCCGCCTTTTGGCTTAGATCAAAGTGTCTAAGCACAGGGACCAATACAGTGACATTCATGTGTCATTAGGTCTCTTGTGTGAGAACACAAAAGATCACTACAGTGACACAGTTTGTCATTGGGTCTTCTTGTGTTGGGACATGTGGTCTTGACCAGGGCCGGGTTTGGGCGGGTACTAATGCGACCTCATGCGAGGAAAAAATATACGACCTCAAGCGAGGAAAAAAAAAAAAAAAAAAAAAAAAAAAAAAAAAAAAATCAATGTGTCTTAATACAAGGGATCAGTACAGTGACATTCAGATCGCTTCTCGGCCTTTTGGCTTAGATCAAAGTGTCTAAGCACAGGGACCAATACAGTGACATTCATGTGTCATTAGGTCTCTTGTGTGAGAACACAGAAGATCACTACAGTGACACAGTTTTTTATTGGGTCTTCTAGTGTTGGGACATGTGGTCTTGGCCCGAGCCGGGTTTGGGGCGGGGACAATGCGACCTCATGCGAGGAAAAATATACGACCTCAAGCGAGGAAAAAAAAAAAAAAAAAAAAGACATTCATGTGTCATTAGGTCCTTTGTGTGAGAACACAGAAGATCACTACAGTGACACATGATGTCATTGGGTCTTCTTGTGTTGGGACATGGGTCTTGACCAGGGCCGGGTTGAGCGTGTGCCATGCAACCTCATGCAAGGCAAAAAAAAGCGACCTCATGCGAGGAAAAAAAATATGCGACCTCATGCGAGGAAAAAAAAAAAAGACATTCAGTGTCATTAGGTCTTTTCTGTGAAAACACAGAAGATCACTAAAATGACACTTGAGTGTCATTGGGTCATTTTGTGTTTGGACTTGCGCCTACTATCTGGCATTGGCTAGGATCATGTGTTTTGGCCGGGGGTGGGCGTGCGATCAATGCGACCTCATGCCAGGAAAAAAAAATGCGACCTCATGCGAGGGAAAAAAAAAAGACATTCATGTGTCATTAGGTCCTTTGTGTGAGAACACAGAAGATCACTACAGTGACACATGTGTCATTGGGTTTTTTTGTGTACGGACATGTGTCTTGACCAGGGCCGGGGTCGGGCGTGTGCCAATGCAACCTCATGCGAGGAAAAAATATGCGACCTCACGCGAGGAAAAAAAAGGACATGCGCCCTAATATAACCATGCGTCCGGCACAAAAGATCAGTACAGTGACACTTATGTGTCATTAGATCTTTTGTGTGAAAACACAGAGCATCATTACAGTGACACTTGTGTGTCGTTTGGTCTTTTTGTGTTGGGACATGGGTTTGTGTTGGGCGTGTGCCAATGCGAGTTAATGCGACCTCATGCGAGGGAAAAAAAATGCGATCTCATGCGAGGAAAAAAATATATATATAACCGACTAGGTTGAACGGGACGCGCCTCGCCAAAACGAGGCAAAAGTTTTACATTAAAAAAAAAAATTCATTAATTGGATGTAACTTGTTTATTACGCTGTTGTGGATTATATGCCGTGTGTTCCGTATTGGCGTTTTCAAAAGTCACTCTGTATCGTCCACAGCTGGAGGGTTGGTCATTGTATGTGCCACCACATTCTACAGATACTTTAAACCCAAAAAAACACTGGGAATACAACATAGAGAAGACAACCAAATCTAATTATTTAAATAATTCAACGTAGCGATCCAGCACTGTAACGGGGGTTGGTGGTTAATAGTCCGCTTCAGTCATAACTGACTATGGGGTGAGTTGTACATCCGAGTTGTGCCCCTGAAGTGCTATTTAGCGTGTTCTTTCTCTTCTAGGAGGAGGGAAGTGTTAATAAACAAGAAAAGAATGCCATAAAAACCCCTTGAACAGATGGCACAGTACAGGAAGGCTTAGCGTGAAGTTAATAAAAATCTATGCTCCTTAGAAAACTGCTGAAGGAACATGAATATGGAAGATAAAATAGAGAAATCAACAAAATGATAGGAATGGCCAAAGCTACCTTTAACGATGTGAGACAAATACTAACATCTAAACAACTAACTTTTACTTAGTCGTTCCCCTTCTGCCGTGAGGTGTAGAGGTTTATTACCCAAACTATTAGGGCGCATATCCAAATATAAAAGACCCTTAAGTCTAGGGAATTGCTAGTCATCATCATCATCATCATCATAATCATCAGCTTTCAAGTCCCTATCAGAGTCAGGTACTCTTTTACAGCTGGTTAGACTGATGCGTGACACTACCAAGCTTTGAACCCGAAACCCGGTAACTTGTTGCGGTAGTGGAGTGTTAGAGACTTCACCTTACTAGGTCCAGCATCGAGAGGTGGGGCCTACCTAGCTATAAATGGGTACTTAACTTTGAGTTAGGGAAGGAAAAGACAGCGAGGAAGGAAACTAGTCTCCCCACCTCTCGATGCTGGACCTAGTATTGTGAAGTCTCTAACACTCCACTACCGTATAAGTTACCGGGTTTCGGGTTCAAAGCTTGGTAGTGTCACGCATCAGTCTAACCAGCTGTAAAAGGGTACCTGTTGCTGCTAAAAACTTGTAGCAACTTATTCTGACCATGCATTCTGACTAGATTCATTTTTTAATGCATGGGAAGGAACTCATGAAATTGTAGTCACTTTTATTTCTACAGTCGTCTAATCTTGATAGCTATCGTTAAGAAGTTGTCTTATCTTGATAGCTAGGGTTGCCGATAGCTGTGTGAACGATTTTGAGTCACGACCATATATGGAGCGCTCAGATCGTGAGTTCTTTGAAAACAGTTGGCAATCGCAATGTTTCAAGATTCATTTCCTTTTAAGGTAATAGGTCTTAAGTCGAACATTGTAGAACATTCTTCGTTTCGTAAATTGGCCTGAGTTGTATTCGATTCGCGTTTTCTGCGCATGTCCCTTTTTGTGGCGTTGGTAAAACGATTTCTGCCCAGGTCAGTCTGTGCTGAGAAGCTGTGAAGGCGAGACGTAGCTATGTGCTAGTCTTCGCTTAGTTTATTCAGGAAGGAGTCCTCATGATTGTTGTTCCTATCTTGAGATGATATATCTCTGTGTTATTCCTAATGCCTGGAGGCATATGTGATTATTCATTTAATTCCTTATGAACAGGTAATTAAATCCCTTTTTTGGTCTGAGTAACTTTATCGCCATCTTGTGATGTTGACTTTTGCTTAGCCTGCCTTATTCTAAGTCTACGATATGACTAGTTTGCTCAGCTCACGATCCACTTAGATTGTCACGCATCGATTGATGCCTGTCCTACGGACTATTTGCTTCCTGAACTTTGTTGATGGATCTAGGTTTGATACCTTTGCTGTTTGCTGGACAATAGAGGACGATAATGTGACGCTCAAAAGACATGCCTGTCTTGTTGAGGTCAAATAGAGGAGACCATATTTTAATCTCCTAGTTGATATCTACTAGCCCTTATGGAAAGGGGAAGTTCACTACCTGACTACATGTACAGCTTGTCATGATATCCTAAAAGGCATATAATGCACATTATTTTGATGCTGTCTGCTGTGCCTGTTGAATTGACGACATATGTAATAATGACTGTTTGATCGTACCTATGATGTACCTGCTTGTTTATGTCTACACACTTCGTCATTGTGGCGTTTATAATAAATTATACAAAACCGTCACTAGCTGTTGCAAGCATCATTGACTTTTCACGTCGTGAGTTAACGTGACGTCCTTGTGTGGATTGCCTTGCTTGTAATGCTCACTGTCTGAATACACATCTACATCCTACACACTTAAACCAGACAAAAGACACCATGCTACTACGCCTCATCATCCCTGGTGTCTGAGGGTGGCACACTACTCTGCAAAGGCCAGGATTGTTATACCTTTAGAGAAGCAGATGAAATACAACACCCTCAACGTTGTGTGGCAAATGTGACATCCTCCACAGAACATTTATCAACACATATAATACTTACGCTACATTTGCTACGCTACAGTACCTGACTCTGATCTTGAGTTAGAGAAGGCAACGGCAGCGACTTCCTTGTTTCTTGTGTACCGTTAACTTGTAGAACTGATTCAATACCGTTTTATTGGTTTATAAACTTAAAAAAAAATACGCGACTTTCATTAGATATTTGTAGTGAAAATTATATGGATGTATTAAATATGAAGACATGAAGTAACCTTCCTAAATGACATGTGGAGCAGTGATAATGATCTAATGGACAGTAAATTGACTAAATAACTAACATTTCTTTTATAACAACATGTCTCGTAATTGTTCGTGCATCTTTTAAAATCTTGACTTTCCGTAATCAAACTGTTCATGCACACCGTCATTTGCGCACTTCTCTATTTTCGGGAGAGTACATAAAAGGGAAACAATACAATTATTGTCTTTCAACCATAGTTGCACCCCTTCAAACCACAGTCACCAGCCGCAATTTTATGATAGCCTAGATAACTTACTCACACACTTATACAGGGGACACAATATTATATTAGGTGGGGATTTTAACTGTGTTTTGACAGATATGGATCTGGTAGGTGGTGACGTTAGAGCACAGATAAGGAGAACCAACAAAGAAGACACACACTAACTAGACATACTACAGACCATAATAGACACCCACAGCCTAACAGACGCATACAGACACACACACACCCAAAGCACCGACACCACACACGTAAACAAAGCATACATTAGAGCCTCAAGATTAGACAGAATCTATATACCATTGTTGCGGACAGTTTCGCTGAGTTTATAGTCTGCTATATGTACCTGTCTAGTTTGGAGACATTATTTGTTTGATTCCTGATCAAAGGGGTATTACTCATTTTTTACTTGGGTTGAATTCAACAGTGGTTGTTATCCCACTTGTCTTTTATCCAGGCGGTCTATTTTTAGAACCGATGTCTGGTTGCTTGACCATATATGGCTTGAATGGTCAAGTTCTTCCTGGAATGTTGGCAACTAGAACTGATGTCTGGTTGCATGACCATATATGGCTTGAATGGTCAGTCTTTTCCTGGTATGTGTTCAACATCGCCCCACCTGAGTTTAGCTCAGAGGGTCTAGCGTCTAACGACGCATGCGTCAAGTTTTCAGGAGCGTTAAGAAAGACTTCCGATCAGGGAGTCAAGCTGTGGTTTTGAAAGGGTCAAGACGTTTCGGCGTCTTCGCTCTGTTTTTGCCGGGGAAGGAAAGTCCTCTATGTGTAACTAAGTTATCTACAGATTGTTTTCCCCATGTGATTATAAGCGCCTAGGAGGCGAGTGAGTTTTTGTGGTGTTTATTCTGAAGAAAGGTAAATTACCCCTTCAAATCATTTCTCTCTATAGCCAGCATTATGATTGACATTTTTATATCAGCTTACTGACTTTTCCCTGGGCGGGAAAGAGTCCATTGTTTACTAGAAGTTAAACTCACGAATCACCCTGACAGTATAAGCATCGGGTCTGTGCATGCCCGAAGAGTTATCTATTTTGTTGAATCCCGCTACTCCGGCGGTATCACGTTGGACAAGGTCTGACATACCTTGTTTATCCAAGGAAACTTAGAGGACATTGAATTTAAGGGGCCCGCCATCTGTTGCAGCCTGCTTTACACCAGAAGATATGCCTGACTTGCTGGGGTCAGAAAAGAGAGTTGGTTTAAACTCATATATATTTGGAGTCCCGTTCCAATGCGGGGTATTTTGGCTGTAGCTGGAAAAGATGGTGATGTCAGCACTATGATATGTACAGCCCGCCTATGATGCATTTATGCCAGTTGCATTGACTATTATTATTATGCCTGTGATGTCCGAGTCTTGTCAAATGACTATATATCATGATGTCAGCGTACAGTGTTTTGTATCGTAATAAATTATTGAAACGTCAGCTGTTATCAACATTCATGATTTCTGCATGTGGTTGGATGGATGTATTGTAACATTATTCAAGAGCCTTTACGCATTCGCGTCTATCCATCATATTGATGTCTACTCAACCACACCCTTCTACGATCACTCCATTTAAGAGCCTGTACATTGGAGAGTGAGTCTATATCTTACACCCTGTCAGGGCCTCAACGTTTGGTGACCTACATACACCACAACATTCCACTACCAGGTTGACCTGACAACTCACTCACGAAAAAATAGCACTTTACATTTATGATGATCCAGTATTATTCACGACGTCTGTAATACATCTACGTTACCACGGAACGACACTGTTACAACCATCAACACACCACAAAATTCAGGCCAGACACTTACCAGAAACTCTAAAGTTTACAGACCACAAAGCAATACTCACAGCCATTATTACTACTCAGGCAAGCACGCATTTCACACGCTCCCTACATTGGAAATTCAACAACACTTTACATCCAAAACAAAACATACATGGATCATATTACTCGACTCATCCTTACATACACAACCAAAATACCAACAGAAAACATACAGCACCACTGAGAAATCTAAAGAACACAATACGTGAACGAACACAGCTAATGTCAGCTAGAATACACAAGAACATAATAAAGCAAAAGAAACTAGTAGAGGAAGAAATACAGCTAACAACGCAAACAGACAAAAATGCACCCAGCATCCTCACGTTACAAGACCAGCTAGAACAATACAAGCACCACAGATTTTAGGGCGCCCTACTACGGACGAAACTGAACACAATCACGCAAGAGACACCCAGCAAACAATACATGGCAATACTGTAGAACACAATATACCATGCTGCAAACAGATAGGGCAAATAGTAGATCTAGATGGTACCACACAGACAGAAACACAAAACATAGTCCATACATTTGAAGATTATTACAGAAACCTGCACAGTGAAGAAAACTTTCAGTGACGCATACAGGACACATTTATGCATTTTACAAAGAAAATATCAGACACAGACAAGCAAAGTCTATACGCTGAGCTGACACTAACAGACATAACACTTGCAATAAACACTATGCAAAAAGACATGTCACCAGGGCCAGACGGACTCACGGCAGAATTGTATCAACATTTCTTTCCTATCTTAGGTCCCCTTCTACTAAAAGTATACACGTAAGCTTTCGAAAAAAACAACTTCCTCCAAGCTTAAACATGTCATACATCACTCTTGTACCCAAAGACATCTCTGACAAAACACTCCTTAAAAACTACAGACCAAAACTTTAGGCTCTTAAAAAGGTTATATTTATGTTGCACCTGTAGCGATTTACTCTTATATGATACATCAACTCATTTGTATGATAGCCAACTGCAAGCATATGATTCTTCAACAGCATTTGGTTCGATGAAATAAATGTTTATTAAACGTTCAACAGGAACTGGTCTTGAAACAATTTGACAAATGTTCTTGCAAAACATGGCATGTTGACAGTAATAAACATAGGTATACACAGGTTAATATGTTCTCACTGATGCCTATTCCTAGTTGCATCTTTTACTCTGTTCAATTTGCAAATAATAGCGTGGCTCCTCTATCCTTCTAGTTTCCTTCATTTTGTTATATTTTCTAGGCTCGGCGACATTTTTCTATCTCTTCCATTTTATCATATATTGAGCCACTCAGCCTCCGTAGATATTCCTAAATGTTCTCTCAACTTAAGGACTTTCCTCCGTAAGCATTTCATTCAAACGTTTACTTAGGTTTTCATTTGCTGCACATCTTCGAACGTGGCTCTGCTTAAGTTAGTACCGTGTGCTCTAACAGTTATAAGCATTTCATTTACAGTACTTACTGAATGAAGGAATTCACAAACACTTCCCACAATTAACTTAATATACACAACTGCATATTATATGAAAAGTTGATCTCCTTAACTGGAATTTACACTGAGCAGGAAAAACAAGTCTTCACTAGACCGCTCTCAATTCATGACTGCTAATAATATGGCGTCTTGTTCTACATTCCCGGCCGGTAGAAGGAACTGAGCCTTCCCATTGGTTGGGGTCACATGCCAAATGCTTGGCGTTATTGAAGCCAAGCCGGCCTAAATAGAAATCTGTGTCAAGATTTTTTTTTATATCTTCTGTTTCTTATAAGAATTTATTTTATGTTAATCTGTGCCTCTTTCTGTTACTGGTATAGTCTATTTCTGAAGAAAACCACAGTATACGCGGTTACATACAGATCCCGGGGCCCTGCAAATGTATCCCGTAGGGAGACATTTGAGTACTATCAAATCTTAAAAAATTTATCCCAAAAATTTCTTAAGTTCAAAAAAAAAATGTTCAGAAAAATTTAAAGTTCAAAAAATTTTCTAAGTCCAAAAATGATTCGGAAAAATTTAAACTAATTCCTAAACCTGGGTTCCCATATCTATATGAGATCAACTTCTATATAAAAACCTAGGGATGGACATCAACTTCAAAAAAATTTTTAACTATCTGGCATTTAAAAACATTTTTCATCAAATTTTCAAATTGGCAACAGTGACCAAAAAATCGTGAAAACATTTATAAGGTCATCACTCAAAAAAAATGTGACAAGTGGCAACACTGGGAAATATGAGCAATAGTATACCACACATTTGTATAACTTAATCATAAACGAACTGCATGTTGACAACATTTTTACTAGTCATTGTGGGGGCAAGGTGTAATATCATTTCTGTTCCTGTCATTGGTTTTATATCCCAAGGCTTCAAGTACTCTAAAAATGTTGAAGTTGTTTTCTTCCTGATATTCCATCATCATGGGTGTAATTTATTTATTATTTTGATTCCAAGTATTTTACAGTTTATTCATAGAGATTTTGAAGGTGTCCACATCCTTATTGTCATGTTGATCTCTTTTTCAATAAACAATTTATCCTTCCTTGGTTATCCATCATGTTTTCTTTTCCAATAATTTATCCGGTTGGTCATTGTTATATATAAATTTTCTAGTCATATGGATGAAAATTTCTAAATTATAATGTAACCATAACATGTAAACATGCCATCATATTGTTTACAATAAAAGCATTACAACCTCATAGCTTATTCTTATTTATTTATCTGAATGTTTCCTGTTATTGACATTTCCCAAATGATAAGTATATGAATTCGTTCCAAGTCTATCACTGTAGAGGATGTTCTATTTTTCATTTTTTTTTTCTTCAAAATATGTGATGTTTGTCTCCAATATCCATACAGTTAATAGGTCTGGTAATGATCCTGTCCATTTATGATTCAGCCATTTTTTTTTTAGATTGTTTGGAATCTTTCTTTTTTCTTTCTGGTTTTCTTTCAACACGTTATTCTCATATGTGAGCCATATCCTACAATTATCATTTATTACTAGTCTTTTTCGAAAATCAACTTTGCACTAACTTGGTTGCAATTATCATACATCAACTTATTCAATCAATCATCAACAGAATACAACATGTCATTTTAATATTCCTATTTTTCTTCTTTTCTCAAGACAAGGTTCCTGGCATTCTGGCGACTATGTATCCTTACTAATGTCTGGTTCCATGTAACATTTTCCTTCTTTTCTTCTCCTTTTTTTTTTTTCTTCAATGTTCAATGTATCATTTTATGTCTTTCCACAATTCCATGCTATGGGGATCCTGTCTAGTTCTCTTGTTATAACCAGAATTTACATCCTTAGTGAACCTTATGAGCTGTATCTGTCAATATTCATTTTTTTAACAACACATCATACAATCATTTATGTAAACTTCAACAACATTTTTCAAATTTTATGACAACAGGAGAAAAAATTTGTTTTGTACATATTTTCAATATTTCGACACCAACTCTGCCTTCGCAGGTCGAAGGTTTTTCAGAGTTATGTGGTGTTTATTACATCTGCTGACTACAGCCAGATGAGTAATCTATTTAAAATTTCCTAAGTCATTAGCAGGTGTGGGGCATGAGGGTATATTTATTCCGATGGTAATCCATGATTCAGCAATATGGATGTCCAATCTAGGTAGTCTTTTATAATATCATATCCGTCAATCCATGGGGTTACATTGTTCTTGGTCCATATATCATAAGGGTGATCCAAGCTCAGTATTGTCACAATATCTCAATCCTTTTTCAATCCTCTGATTTGTTGTATTATTTAATTTAAAATACCATAAGCATTTTAATATAACCAGTAGCAAGCAATATTCATGTGCATTCATCTTATAATAATCAGGTTCACAATATAAGGCAAGTGGAAAAAATATCAAAAATTATTCTCTCCCAAAATATGGAGATATTAACATTTTATTCCATTATTATTATTGTCTTTAACCTCTGCGGTTCTATGGGATATGCATAGTCTATTTGTATATCCTTTGTCCATGGGAGATCCAAATCTCATATAGTTCCATTATGTTCTGGGTGCATCAGCATTCAATCTTTATTTTTTTCCGTTTAATCTCCATTGTGTCCTTAACACTTTTGGTTCCATAGGATTATCATAATTCATTTGTGTCTCCTGTCCAATAATGATCCATGCATTTATGGTTCTCATATGTGGCAATTTTATTCCTCCGATTTGTTCTATGTTCATAGAACCCAAAAATTTTCAATTATTTTTCTCTGTTATTTCATAACAGCCTCAAATTATTCATTGTTTCATTCTAATGTGAGCATAAGTGCATGAACCGCACAGCAAAAACATTAGTTGTCTCACATAAAATTTCACCATAAGCTAAAATGGCATCTTCATCATCATTAAACAGTTGCTTCATTCTCTCATGTGCCATCAGTGGCTATCATCCGGTAACGGGTGTTCAATGTGGGTTCAGCATATACAAATGCTGTAGAGGGATATTTCATTTGCTAAGTCAGCATGTGCAAATGCTATTTCTTTAACATGGGCAAAGGCATCATCAACAAATAGTTGCAATTTGTTCAATCTGGGGTTAGCGTATACTAATGCTCTCAAAGGATTTTTTCATTTGCAAAAATCAGCATGCGCAAATGTCATTAGGGTACTTGTCATAGGCAGTATCAACAAAATACTGCTGGAGTATCAGAGATCATGCTGGTGGGGGTATGACTGGTAATGGGCAGTAGGAGTAAAAACTAATTTCTCACTCTGAAATGGTGATTTATTTTCTCTTTTTCTTTTCTTTTATGTCGGCTGCTAACCTCAGGGCAGTCAATGTTTTACAATATTGGCTTATCATCATCAAAATGTGTGAGGGTGGCATATAAACATATAATACATCTTATAAAAAACATTCCAATTGTTTTTCTCTTCTCATTTTTCTGTTATGTTTTGTCTCTTTTCATTTTTTTTCTTTTTCGTTTCTTTTTTCCATTTCTTTTCTGTTTTCTTGTGATTTCTTTTCTTTTCTTTTTGATTTCTTTTCTGTTTGTATCACAAGTACGAAAGAATGATAAAAATCAATTCACTAAACACTAGAGATACTATCAATTCTAAACAATAGGGCTGCAAGCAATAGATAGGGTCAGAAAAGAATTACATGGTAGTGACTGTTGTCAATAACGAGTGAGGAGATGATACTGTAAGTTCTTGATAGATAGGTAAAAATGTAAGATCTCCTGATTACAACATTATTGTAATTCGAAGGGATGAAAGTCATTTGGATAGAAAAACTCATGTCTAGAATATCGTCTTCAAAACAGTGGAAAGAAAACTATTAAGTTGTGATAGTGGAGTGAGGAATATCTTACAATAGCGAGTTAAAGGTTAGATATACAATTTCTTGTGCGGAGTAAACAAATTTTAAACAAATTTCATATACATGCTAAAATCAATATACCTGTGGATAAAATAGGATAGCATGCACTAATAATTTCAGATGTCATAGTGGTGTCAGTGTGATGGATCAAATGATGGATAATAGATGAGTTAAGATGATTAGGAACAAAGGTATTAGTATCAGGTAAGAAGAAAAATGTCTCGTACAGGGGTGCTTGCATGAAGATGCACGGACAATGAATCGCTTGGGCTCTGGAACTGTAAGGACAAGAAATCTGGTGAATGAAGCGTGGAATATGATTAGTTAGAAAAGTAGAGATCAATGTTACAACAGAATTAGTTTGACACATGTGCTAAAGGTGAGGTTGTACATTAACATTCTTAACCTTAAGAAAATGTCTGTGACAAAATAATGTCTGTAAACTCGTAACACCGTGTCTTATCAATTGTTTTGTCATTTTTATTTCACAAACTATACTATGTAATGAAAATCCTCCGTGGGCTGGTCTTGATTGTTCTCTGAGCATCAGTATTTTAAGGCTGGAAAAAAAGTTTCTCAGTGCGGCTTTGACATCTTAGTCTGGAAGCAAGTCATTTGAACTGTCAAAACTGAAAATAGAGTACATGGGAAAGTTAGTACAGTGTTAAAAAGTAATTGCACATCAGCGTTTGGAGTGGCGAACACATAAAACACCTGGGCGTGTTTTTAGAAAAGCCTTGTGAATTCTTTCGCCAAGTCCAACATTGCAATTTCCCGACTGCTGAGGCGAGAATCATACTGAGTAACTGTGGGTTCAGTATGTGATACAACATTGGTCGAGTGGTGGGGCGCTGAAGACATCGAGGAATGCGGTGATGGCTTAACATCCTTTGATTGCGGTGATGGTTTCAATGCAGTTGGGGTTTGTATGGCTGGAACATCTGTTAGTTTTGAAGCAGGTGTATGTTTCGCCTTGATTTTTCGTCTGCCCTGGGTCTGCAGTATATTAACACTGTTTACAGTGGGCACAGTAATCTGCACACTGTTGTTTTTGACTAGTTGATCTGAGGCTAATACTTCTCGGCTTGGTTTCAAAACATGATGGCGTTTCTTCAAAATTTTTCGTCTGATTTCATTTTGTGGTAATTTCATGCATTTAATGACAGGAGGTGAGTCATCCGACCCTGCTGTATAGGCGCGTTTGACGCTGGAGCTGACTGGTATAAATAATGTGCTGTCCGCATCACTGGTTCCAATAGAACTGGCTGTATCAATGTCTGTTTCTTGTTCGTATAGTTCTACCATTTCTCTGTCATTTTGTTCGTTGGGGTCTGACAAAGCTGTGCCGGGGCCGACACTGTCTTCTCTCATGTCTTGTTCCGTTTCTTCCCCATAAAGATTGCTGGTATATCGTTCAACAATCTGTTTGGGTATAGTTTCTTCAGGATCTGATTGTTCTGAACAACCAATCTTGTTCTTGTGGTATAGCAGTGTTTGTTCGTCGCTGGTATTCCAACTGGAACTGACTGAAGTGGGAGTTTGATAGGTATCAGCTGACGATTTATCACTGCGGGAGTAAGTTTGAGTGTGAATATAAGTTGCTTTAGTGTTGTCATCGTGTGACGTCTGTGGCATGATTTCTTCATTTCTAATGCGCAGGTCTCTGTCTTGTAGTCTATTACGTAATTCAAGTGGTGGGATGTCCTCTTCACTTTCTGATGAATTCCTTTGTTGTCTTGCTCGTTGTATTTCATCTGTAGGTGGTCTGGGTATGTGGTCGTCTTGGTAAAATTCAGAGTCTGTCGTCTCTGACTCTGATATGTCAGACGAATCTGTACTGGATGGATTATAATTTAGGGTGGCCTTTCTGACTGGTCTTGTATTTGTCGTCAGAGGCGGAATGGGCCGGTGATTATCAATTTTGAGTTGTTTTACGTGAGCTTTTGTTTGGTGTTGTTTCTCTTCATTCCAGATAATGAAGTTTACAGGCGTAGTTTGTTTCATGATTTTGTAGCCATCCAACCATCGGTCATCGAATTTTGAACTGCGTACATGTTTCTTGTAGTACACTCTGTCTCCTATTTTGTACGTTGGTAGCTTGGCTGATTTATCATGTTGTTTCTGTTTCTTGTGAAATGCCTTCTGCGTATTTCGTTGTGCAATCTGGTGAGCTTTATACTTTTCTTGAAGGATTATTTCGATGGGGTCTTCTCCCATGTATTTTCGTTGTGGGCGAAGTAGGTTGTCTAACGGAAAGTTTGGTTCTCTTCCGTATAGCATGAAAAATGGTGACATCCCTGTGGTATCATTCACATTTACTCGGATGGCTTCAAGAGCTTGGTTAATGTATAAGTCCCAGTATTGGTGGTTCCCCTTGATATATTTGCTAATAATATCATGTAGGGTGGCGTGCATGCGTTCATTTCTGCCATTTGCATTTGGGCAATAATAGCTAGTTGTGGTATGTTCGATATTCAGCTGGTGTAAGGTGGCTTTAAATGGGTTACCGATAAACTGTTTACCGTTGTCTGAAATGATTCGTTTTGGACAGCCATGCCTGGGAATGAATTCTTGTAAAAAAATTTGCGTGATGGACTGCGATGTGGCATCACTGAGTGGGTAACTTTCTGGCCAAACGGAGTATTGGTCAACTATGTGCAGGAGGTATTTGTTGCCTGATTGGGTGAGTGGGTAAGGACCTGATATGTCAATGCTTACCGTTTGCATGGGATAATGGGAAGGTTGCATTTCTTGAAGGGGAATTAAATGTGGCTTCATGTTCCGCAATTTACATGTTTTGCAGGTGGCTACATATTCTGTAATGTCTTTGTACAAGGTTTGCCAATAATACCTTTTCTTTATGACATCAATTGTTTTGTCTCTTCCCATGTGCCCGTTGTTATCATGAAACTGTAGTAGTACTTCTGGGATTAGATGAGCTGGAATGACTTTTCTTAGTGTCCCTTCTTGTTTATTATCTATATAGTATAGAGCTTCATCCGTTGGGTGTACTGTAAAATCTTTACTTTTTGTTGGGTTTTCCTTCACGTATGTGAGCAGCTTAACAATTTCTGCATCTTTCGCTTGTTCTACTCTCATGTCAAACATATCTTGACTTTCTTCTTCTACTTGAGTGGCAGAATCTGAGGTACTTCTTCGACTTGATGAAGTAATTTCATTAATTTCTTTTGCATTATCGTCAATCTCTGAGGATGTGCCATCATTTTTGACTCTATTTGTTTTCACTTCAGTTTCATCATCATATGTAATCCTGGATAAGAGGTCTGCACAGGTGTTCATTTCGCCTGGGATATGTTCGATAGTGGTGTCGTAGGACTGTAAATTCATTGCCCATGTCTGTAACTTCTTAGGCTGTTCTTGTGTCTTGGTGAGCCAGTTAACCAGGGGCTGATGATCCGTTCGTATAAGGAGTTTGGTTCCTCTGACATAAAAGTCAAAATTTTGTACTGCATAGTGTATGGCGTATGCTTCTTTCTCAATGGTGGTCCAGTTTTTCTGTGTCTTCGATAGTGCGTGTGATAGGAATGCAATGGGTTTCTAATTGGGGATGTTTGGTAGGATGGGTATTTCATCTTCTAGTACTGGTTGGACCAAACAAGCACCAATTGCGTTATTCGAGGCATCGGCGTATAGTATCATGGGCTGAGAAATGTCTGGATGTCCAAGCAGTGGGATGGTGGTTAGGGCATTTTTAAGATACTCAAAGGATCTCTGGCAGTCTTCTGTCCATTTGAAACGTGCATACTTGCGGGTAAGGGCTATCAAAGGCTGAGCTGCTCTGGAGAAATTGATGATGTGGCGCCTATAGTAACCCACTGTACCGATAAATGAGCGTGTTTGTCTGACCGTCTTGGGGCTAGGCATTTCTCTTATGGCTTTGACTTTATCTTCATCAGGTCTGATGCCATGTCTATTGATGACAAAGCCTAAATATTTTGTTTCTGTCTTTAGAAACTCGCACTTCGACAGTTTTAACTTTATTTGGTGATGCCTGAGTCTGTCGAGGACTATTTCTACCTTGCGAAGGTGGTCTTCTATCGTGCCTGCGGTATGTATCAGTATATCGTCTATATATGCTAGGGCGAATGGTTGTAAACCTTTTAACACTTCGTCCATAAGTGACATATATGTCGCTGGCGATCCTTTTAGACCAAATGGCATCACATTCCAAAAAAAAACTCCCTATATGTGAACAGAATGTGGATTTCTGTTTTGCCTCAGGTGTCATGGGGATGCACCAAAAGCCTGACCTTGCATCAAGTGTGGTAAAGTATGTAGACTTCCCTAACGTCGCAAGTAGATCGTCTATCCTGGGGAGGGGGTATGAAATGACTTTTGTGATTTTGTTAAGGGCACGGTAGTCGCAGCAAAAGCGACTGGAGCCATCTTTCTTTGTTACGATCACTATGGGTGAGGACCATTGGGATCTGGATCTTTCGATGATTCCTGCCTGTAGCATTTCATTTATAGACCTTTCCACTAGTTCTCTGTTTTTCAAGGGTGTATGATAGGGTTTCATATGTATTGGCTCCTCGGTAGTTGTTTGAATGTCCATTGTGACAGTGTTAGTTCTGCCCAATTCCATGTCGTTTAGTGCGAATACATCTTGGTGCTTTTCTACAAACGTTTTCAAGCGTGGCTTATTATCTTCTGTGGCGTTCAGGGTTGCAAGTAACTGAGCTATTCTCTCTCTGTATTTATGATCTGCCACAATATTTCTGGTCTGTCTTGATGCCTCCGTTTCCTTCCCATAGTATTGGGGCATTTTTCTTGCATCTTGTGAAAATATCTGCTCCTGGTATGTGACCTTCTTTTGTATATTTCTTTGCCATTCGTTGGGCTGTGCTTGGTATTGTCTCCTCTGCCATCTGCTGTGTGCATTTTCATTTGTCACTGCATTTACTGTATATTCATTTCTTATTATATTTCTGGGGTAGTCGTTGTTGTGCCATTTTTTCTGATTATTTCTGCCGTAACTGCGCCTATCCGCGTACGTTACTGTATTTCTTCCGTTTGTGCTATAGGGCTGTCTTCTTTCCCTGGGCGAAAATTTTTCATTCTTTCTATTTCCAACTTTGCTGCTATAGTATCCTCCTGTGGTGGAGTCGTATAAGAATTCTTCCTTTTCTTCGGAACATTCAATTGGTTTTGGGACTTTATCATATCCACCTGTTTTTGAGTTATATTGATACTCCATGGGGCATGTATCTCTGTCTTGTCGCTTCGGATATCCTCCTGGCAAGACAATCTCTGTTTCTCTGTTACTCTGTGATATACAGCACTTCATCTTTTCTCGTGGTGTGATGGGGCGCAAGAATGAGTAATTATAGTCATTTCCATACTGTGGCCTTACTCTTCTTATATATGGACAGGTTCGTTTCTGCCATCTGGGTAGGGTATGCTGTGGTGTAACATAACTGTGACTGATATTGCTGTCTTTTTCTGCATAGGCCTTATAACTATTTACTTTCCGTGTACTATGGTTATTTGTACTGCGATTTCGTGCATTATGTCCAGTGGGAGTGGTTGAGACAATTTGTGAGTGGTCTGTATTTGTTTTGGTTTGTCTTAACGTTGACGTATCCACTTGTGCTACAATTGTGCCTCTATTTATAGTGGTAGTTTTTCCTGACATATTCAATATCATGATGGGGAAATCTCTGGACTCTGAGACCTCAGCTATTCCCTCTGTGATTTGCAACAATGGGTCATCTATAATGCTTTCTTCCGCTGGGGGCTGGATTTGGATTGATTGCCCTGGTGTTATGTACTCAGAATTTTTTACTCTGCCTTTTGCTATGACCAGGGAGTTTGGGGCCACCGTTATGGGAGCTGTGAGTCTTACCAAGGACGCTATGTGGATATCGTCCTGGAGATCGATGTAAGTATTGTTGACTTTGATTTTCTGGAAGTCATAGTATATTCGAACCTTGTGTTTGTTAAAGAAATCCCTCCCTAGGATAAGATTTCTAGACATTCCTTTAGTAATGACAAATGGGTGTTCAAAATTTGTTTCGCCTAAGGAAAATTTTAGCCATGCTGTCCCAACTGAATTTAGTCTTTGTCCCGTGACTGAAGCTAGGTGTGTTTTGGACGGTTGAAATCGTACTAAGTGTTGGATCTTCTTGAACAGCTGGAACCTAATAAGGCTGATGGATGCTCCTGTATCTACCAGTGCTCTATATTGTTGGCCCTGTATAGACATGATGCAGGAACTGGGGTCCGGATGTATTTTAGTTCCATCATTCAGCATTTCTTCATAATGTATTTTTCTGGATGGGCCCACTTGACAATTTCTGTTCTGTGTTGTTTCTTTTGTTTTGGACCATTTTCTATGATTGTTGCCCTCACTAACGGTCCTGTTTAGTGAGTGGCGCGGCCGTTTCCCTGACGCATGAGGGGTTGAGGTGTGCCTCTGGTATACTGATTTCTGGTGTAATCACGTGGGGGTGGTGCGGGTTGTTGTGGTTGGTACCCTCCTCTTTTGAATGGTGCATTATTGCAATTTGCTCTACAGGACTTGTAACCATGTCCGAGCCTACCGCATGTGAAGCATCCGTTTGGATTGACATTATTGATGTCGTTTTGCCTCTGTGTGGGGGGTCTATAATTGCGGGGCCTATCATCTTGTTGTCGTGGGCGAGTCCATTGCCTCCTGGCATGGTCAACTTCCATAGGCTCATGCTCATTATAGTCCCTATATTCTGGTCGGGGTTCCCTACCTACTCTTTGTTGGAACCTTCGGTGGAGATTTTCCTCCTGTATTGCTGCTTGGATTGTTTCAGCAATAGTCTTGGTGTCTTTTCTAATGAGATGCCTTCTGATATTTTCTGCTCTAAGGCCATCGGCAAATATCCCCACTAACTGTATTTCTACATCAGGTGTGGTAGGGATTTCTCCGCAAAACGCCGCTTCTGCCATATTGAGGAATCTATCTCCAAAAAGTTGTACCGATTCATCTCTTTCCTGTTTCATGCTTCTAAGGACTGACCAAGCATGCATTTTGTCTATGATTTCCCCATATCTCTGGGTGAGCTCTTTTTTTAGGAACTCGTAGGTTTCTGTGGGGTACTGCTGGGACCTCCTTCTTAAAAAATCAGTCACGAACGAATCAGAACCTAACAGAGCGATTTTCTTCTTCTCTTCATCAGTTGTTGCCTCTGCTATTGCCGCAAATTTTTCTATGTCGGCCAACCATCTCCTGAATTTCTTCTTGTCTCCATCGAATGGGTGTACTATGGACCTGACTTGTGAGAATTTTGCATAATTGCTATTCTTTTGTAAGTTCTCGGTAAAGCGCTGTAGCGCTATCAATGTGGGTTCTTCCATATTTGGATTGACTGGGGGCTGCAACGGTTGTGTATTTACGGGTTGGTTCTGTGGTTGTTGTTGTTGTTGTTCCACACCAAGCTGTTGAAAATTATGTAGTAAATCGTCCATGGTCTATGATCGCTAGTTATTCGCTTTATCAAAGAGAAATGGTCACGGGCACCACTTAGAGATGTGTGGCCGGATGGGAATTGGGGGTTGCTGTTTATGTCGAGAGTGTTAGATGTAGATACTAGCTTGCCTGCTAGAGTTGGTGATTGCTCTCTCACAGTCTTACGGGAATTAACCAGGTTCGGGGATAATTCTCTATGATGTTTTATTGTTAAAGCAGATGGGTTATATTTATGTTGCACCTGTAGCGATTTACTCTTATATGATACATCAACTCATTTGTATGATAGCCAACTGCAAGCATATGATTCTTCAACAGCATTTGGTTCAATGAAATAAATGTTTATTAAACGTTCAACAGGAACTGGTCTTGAAACAATTTGACAAATGTTCTTGCAAAACATGGCATGTTGACAGTAATAAACATAGGTATACACAGGTTAATATGTTCTCACTGATGCCTATTCCTAGTTGCATCTTTTACTCTGTTCAATTTGCAAATAATAGCGTGGCTCCTCTATCCTTCTAGTTTCCTTCATTTTGTTATATTTTCTAGGCTCGGCGACATTTTTCTATCTCTTCCATTTTATCATATATTGAGCCACTCAGCCTCCGTAGATATTCCTAAATGTTCTCTCAACTTAAGGACTTTCCTCCGTAAGCATTTCATTCAAACATTTACTTAGGTTTTCATTTGCTGCACATCTTCGAACGTGGCTCTGCTTAAGTTAGTACCGTGTGCTCTAACAGTTATAAGCATTTCATTTACAGTACTTACTGAATGAAGGAATTCACAAACACTTCCCACAATTAACTTAATATACACAACTGCATATTATATGAAAAGTTGATCTCCTTAACTGGAATTTACACTGAGCAGGAAAAACAAGTCTTCACTAGACCGCTCTCAATTCATGACTGCTAATAATATGGCGTCTTGTTCTACATTCCCGGCCGGTAGAAGGAACTGAGCCTTCCCATTGGTTGGGGTCACATGCCAAATGCTTGGCGTTATCGAAGCCAAGCCGGCCTAAATAGAAATCTGTGTCAAGATTTTTTTTTATATCTTCTGTTTCTTATAAGAATTTATTTTATGTTAATCTGTGCCTCTTTCTGTTACTGGTATAGTCTATTTCTGAAGAAAACCACAGTATACGCGGTTACATATGTTCTAGCACTAGAACCCATGCAGGAAAAAATTAGAAAGGACAGCTCTATAAAGGGCACCTTTATACCAGTGAAAGGTGGGCAGAAGTTGATTGCGTATGCAGACGACACCACCTTTTTTCCACCAAACGACAAGTCTATTCCATACATCCTAAACACCTTCGAGGATTTCAGCAAAGAAAGTGGAGCTAAATTAAACGTACAGAAATCAAAAATAATGGGCATAGGCAAATGGAAAAACAAAGCAGACTTTCCATTTAATCTTGTACCAACAAACAACATCAAAATTTATGGCATCACATTTCCTTTACACCCAAACCGCACACACAAAGACACATTGCAGAAACTAACGTCACAAGTAACAGATATGCTACATAGATACAAATTCAAAACCACAACAATTTTTGGACGAAGCACGATTGTAAACACTTTTCTCATTCCTAAATTACTGTACGTAGCCACAGTTTTCGACCCCCCAAAACAGACCATTTCAGATATTTCTTCTTCTTCCTTCTTCTTCGTTCGTCCTGAAAAGGACGTTGGTTGGGTTGTGTTTGTTTACACCGGAGCTGCGATATCTGCGCCTTTCGGCCGACACATCCGACTTCAGCACGGCATTTTTGGGACCGGGTTTGTCTTCCCTCTTCGATCCCTACTGTCTCACCCAGACTGCGGTGATGCAGCCTGTTTCCAGGACCACCACGTGGAGGTGGAGTAGGGTCTTGCTCAGCTCTGGTTCGCTGACCATGACGCAAGCAGTCAAGCTATGGGTCACTGACTGCATTATCTATTGCTGCATCTTTGTGTCTTATTTCAGATATAAACAAACAGATCAGAAGATTCATTTTTATTTTCATAATCGACAGCATGAAACATAAGACACTTATAAAAAAAAAAGAAACAGGGAGGGTTGCCCTCCAGGACATAAAGACTAAGATCTAGGCACTTAGAATTAAACATATAGGGAACGTCTTCAGACGTCCAAAACGACACACGCTAGCACACTATTAAATAGGACTCAGGCTCGCCAAACTAAGACCATTGAACAACTCAATGCCACACCATTTCGGCCTATTACCATCATTTTATAAGTGTTGCATACAAGGCATTTACGGACATGAAAACTCAATTCACCAGAAAACAAATGTAATCTATAAACACTTAGTCAGACTACAAGCACCCCCACTACATCTCAGAATTAAAAGAGGACAGAAATACTTCAAAACAAATTATACAGACACTTTCACCAACTTACACAGTTCTCACATCACTGCCAATGCACGAGACGTGACCTTTAGACTCAAATACAACATGACACCCACAATAGAACGAAAAGCCCACAGTTTCAAGCAAATATCACAATGTCAGCTGTGCAGAACATGCATACAAGAAACTGAAGATTATATTTACTACACGTGCAGTACAGTCACACCTATGAGGAAAGCATTGCAAGATATGATCACCTTACAGATCAAACAACCCGTAGAAACTTACAGAGCGATTATGCTAAACATGATCCCGAAAACAGCACCAGACAAGCAGACAAAACTTCTCTTTTTATTTTCTCAATACAGATACTTAATTTGGACTTTTCGTAACTTAGCAGTGTTCTAGTATCGCCTTTTTAATTCACAAATGCTTTTAAATGTCTTTTTGCAAAAGGCTTTACCATTTCCACCTGATCTTATCGTACAACAGAACAACCTTCCGCTGCTTTCTCCATCTTAATAGACACAGATAACTCGTCCTTTCTATTTCTTCTTTCTCTCCGTGTCAGTACGGGAAAGCAACTCAGGTGCTTTCTCAGCTACTGCATTGAAACATGTCCGCACCGAGAAAAAAGCACGTTGCATCGCAGACTGACCCCTCTCCTTCCTAGGACTTTCAATACTGTGCCTCTCACCCAAGCCCGTCCATCTTAAATCTTATCTCCATGCGCCTATGTTCTGACAGCCTGATGTCCACCTACGTTTTCTGTGTGTGTGTGTGTGTGTATATATATATATGTGTGTGTGTGTGTATGTATGTGTGTGTGTGTGTGTGTGTGTGTGTGTACGGCTCTTTACTATGAAATATTCTATGCACTTCATACCATGGTGGTTTTGAAGAAACAAATTCCTATGTATCTTTCCCGCGTGCCGGTGTGCCTAGCCGCCATTATGGCTGCGCTAGGCTGTATGCTCAACTTGTTAGTTGAAACATGTCAAAGAGAAAAGCGATACGCAGCTCACAATTGGCCACTACCCTTTCAACCCGGAGGCCCTCAATATCTCGACCAGACGAAAAATTTCAAGCGTCTGTTGTCCAGGCAGCCAGACTGTCCACTGAAGTTACTTCAAAATGCAAACACTATTAGTCACCCGGTACGACATGCCCAGGTGTCTCAAAATTACTGTTTGTAAAGGTAAAAAAGCACTAATAATTTTTAAATTATTAAAGCAAGGTATTTGGGAACGAACTGACCTCCACACTGATTAAGTTTAATTGTGAAGTTTAATTATCAAAATAAACTTCCACCACAACATATACAGTTACATCAAACATATACAAAGAGTCATAAAGTCAATTAATTGCTACAAGAATGATAGACTCGTAGGTATGATCTTTTCCCTCGATGTTTAGCCCACAGTCCTGTTAGAAGAAAAGTGATAGCCCCAAAGACTCACGGATACATATGATTTAGTCTAAGATTTCCCTTTAAAGGTATGCACAGACATGAATACTCTGAGCTATCCTAAGGACAATATTGTAATCAACAAAACGTGCATAAAGAAATTAAAGACAGAAAAAAATTGGTGCCAAAATACAACAATAAAAGAATCGCTCAGTCCTGCATTCACTCTGTTCAGTAAGCCGTGATCACTAGCTTTCGTTCGTACTTACAGCTTTGGTAGCAACTTCTGGACAAACAATTTTTAGGACATGCACATACAGAATCTCCAGGGTTAGACATTGGCCAAGGGAACCCCAGCTCCAAAAAGATAGGTTGAATTCGCTTCTTCAGGGAAAGTTTCCTTGGCATTTCTTATTTAGGGATATCTGGTTCTGTCACATTAAAATTGTCCAGGCACGAACGTTATCAGCGAGCAAAGTGTCAATAGCTTAGATTTCTAGTAACTAGGAATGTCAGGTAACTGCCTTCTCTCAGTATAGGATTTTATTTGGTCCCACCACATACTAGTCACAACTCCGTCGGAATGTTTATTGATTGTAATATTTTACTTGCCACAAGGACTGAAATGTACTTGAGGTTTCTCTCGGGAAGAATTAAATCTGGCGCAATAGGCCCGTTACTTTATTTAAATCTTAAAGTTCATGGAATGGGTACTCTGTCGTTCTGGATGCCAATGAAATGCCAGACAGGTTTTACTTTATACACCCACGTCTTTAAGAATAAAATGTTTATGTTCTTCACAGATACTACTCAGTACTCAACGCTGGCAAAATTGGGCTACCCCAGTTTTCACTGAATAAAGAAAAAAACAACATATAAAATACTTATACATACTATGTACTCGGTTATAACTTACATTATAAACTGCAAACGGAGAGCTTGACTTATCGTTTAAACCTCCCGTTAAATAAGTTATATTCATAAAATCAATCATCATGAATTAGAAATACATACGTATTTCGTCAATACACAATGATGAATCAGTGCAGTTATAAGTTAGTTTTAAAAAAATATTCTCGACTGAGTATTTAGCAGTTAAATTAAATTCATTAATAGCCAAATGAGTTTAAGCTAGAAATTATAATTTATTCTGCTTTCCACTGAAACACGTCACTAGAGAATAATACAGACTTATAAATTATTTACTCTGCACAAAAGAAACTAGTGAAATATAATAGGCAATTTAACACTTAATCACTCAATTCTACTAGATATATTAATAATAATTACCTCCACACAGAACTACAGACGACCGCACAAACTTAGAATGATACGCTTATATTTATAGGTAGTCTAGAAGCTCGGCAAAATTTCCGAAACAAACTGACTTCGCTATACAGCTTATTCTCTTTAGCACGAAACAACCTGTCTACTGCAAATTTGGAGAACAGAATGAAGTCACGTTTAAACTCCTGCTAGGATATATGAAACAGACAAAGCATCCCACGTTATTTCGAAATCCGAAATAGCGCCGGTATCTCCCCCTCTCCTAACACTTCACATTAACTCAGAAACCTGCCATAACTTGTCAATACGCGTCTTAACGCCTCACCCGACTACTCTCATTTCTGAGCGCAGCAGATTGGCAGTTTCCACACCTCATGCCGAGAACTTTAACCGTAGAGCGCCCTCTCAGATGAAAATGTTAGACGATATGTCGGCCATCCCATGTCTATCGAGACGGATTTCGCAGTTATTCGTCTAGTGCAGTGACTGACACATTGTGTCATAAAATGCGTTCTCAGTAAGAGAAAAGAAACAGGTAAACGTTAGAATGGGAAAATATATATATTCGCAAACGAACGAATGCGAAAAAACAGGAAAAAGGATAAAAGAGCTATAATACAGTGGAAGACACGGGTAGAAAAGGAAAATAATATAGAAAATTTATTGATCATAAATCTCTATGCGACAGAAGATATGGAAGCACTCCATGTCTACGTTATGGAAATAAATTTCCAATATCCGTAGCTTCAGGGTGTCTGTCCTCTTCCCTCTCATCTCCCCCCTCCGTCTCCCTCCAATTCCTACTCAAGTCTACTCCCAAAGTTTCCTTTCTCTGGAATGTCTTCCGTGCGCGCTTGAAAGAGCGTTGCCGCTTTTGACATTTTTGAAAGATATCGTGTGTGTGCAGTGGAATTTCCCTGCCACTATCGTCATCTTCGTCAGTTTTGGCGATCGTCAGGAGATGTTCGGAGGTCGGCACTGGTCTTTCCAAGAATCTCTTTAACAGATTAAAACTCTTTCAGTCCCAAGCAAAAAAGTGGGTTTGGCCCAAGCAAAAATGGCCACCCCAGTGCATTTTTATTGTTGTTGTTTGGAAATATTTTTTTAAATGTTCATATGCATAAATAACTTTGTTGTTGTATATGAAACAGAAGGTAATTGGATGTACTTTACTCTTGTGCTACAAGTATGAAAGCTTCCATTGAAAAATGATTAGTTATTCAAGGTAAAATGGAGGATATGCGCTTAAAAAATAGCTTTAAAAATCTAAAATAAATATCTCAAAACAGAAACACGTTCACTCTTAAACACGTGCGGTATTTATAAGAATGTACTTGCAGTCGGAAATGACGTTTTGGGTGGTTTGTGGGTAGTTATAATTAGAAACAGTCTCAAACAGAGGCACATATACTAAAGCCTTTTTAAAGTCGATTGGGCCAAGCGCGTCTAACCCCTGAGACACTTTAAAGTCGATTGGGGCTTAAAGAGTTATGGAAAACCTTCTCCTTTCCTTGAACAGAGATCTGGTAGTTAGCCTTAGAAATCTTTTTCAGGACGGTAAACGGCCCTTGCCATCCGATCCTCACTTTGTTGTTCCCAGTAGGGAGTAACACCAAAACTTTCTCTCCTGCTTACAGTTCTCTTTCTTTCGCGACTTTCCTGTATCGGTTAGCGTGCTTTGTGCGTGCTCGCTTAAAGTTGGTCGTTGCTAGGTCCCATCCTAGTTTCAATCTTTCCTTTAAATCCGACACATATTTACTAGCTGAGAGAACTGTCTCATCAGCCTTCTGGTCTGTCAGCGACCTAAGTAAGGCTTCAAGCGGGCCCTTAATGGGTCTGCCGAATAAAAGCGTGGCTGGCGGAAATCCTGTGGACGTATGTGGCGTTTCTCTGTAGCCAAATAGAGCTGCAGGGATAGAAAGATCCCACTCGTCAAGTTTCACTTGTGCCTGTTTACTTAGCATCATGTTGAGGTTTCCGTTAACACGTTCTACTAACCCACTTCTGGCCAGAGTGTAAGGCTTAGTGTAGATGCGCTGGTCCCTCAAGATCTTAACGATCTCATCCATCAACAGGTTTCGGTATGGAGATCCGTTATCCGTCAACACTTGCTGAGGGAATCCCAACCAAGTAAAAATCTGCACGAGGGCTTCTGAGACATGCCTGGCATCTGCGCATGTTAGCGGGATAGCTTCTGTCCATAAAGTGCATGTGTCGAATAAGGTCAGGATATACCTGTTCCTTCTTTTAGTCCTTTCTAAGGGTCCTAAAATGTCGATCACAACCCGTTCGAATGGTGTTCCAACTATTGGCATTTTACCCATGGAAACTGGGGGTGTCCGTTGCTTGGGTGGTACACGTTGGCACTGGGCACAGGAATTGACATACCTGATAATATCAGTATTTACTCCTGGCCACCAATAATGAGTAATTATCCGTTGGTTTGTGGCGTTCTGTCCCATATGTCCGCTGAAGGGAAGAGAGTGCCCCATTTCTAGGATTTGGCTTCTGTACTGTTTCGGTACTAGGAGCTGGTTGTAACCTTGGTCAGGCTTGCCCGTTCTGCGATAAAGTACGCCATCCTTAGAAAAAAATGTCCCCGTGCTGTCTGGGTTCCTTAGCCATGGGCAGTTTCCTAAAGCAGGGTGACAAAGTAGGGTCCTTTTTTGCGCCTCTTTAAGTTCCATGGGTAACAAATTTGGCGCAGGCTCCCGTTCCTTCTTGGTTTGCCCTCTTGTAGTTACTGCTGTCACAATCGGCTCTTCCGGTGTCCCAATAAACACGTATCTACCGCCAAGTATGACTGGGTAGATGGGGTCATCCATAACAGCCGCTTGGATCACACCTCTGACAAAGTCAGAGTGTATCTCCACCAATGCGATGGGAAGCGTTGTTGGTGCATCACTCTTAAGAACTCCACAAAGTTTAACGGTTTCTTCTATCTCTTGACCGGGTTCGACTAGGTGCCTGGCAACAATGCAATCAAAAGAAAGCCCCGTGTCAAACAAACAATAAGTTGAAGTCCCGTTTAAAACAACAGTACCTCGCGTTGAGGGTCTCTCTCCCTCAGGTTGGGAATCACTTTCAATAATTCCGCCTTGCGAGACTGTTAGCAAGCATCCGATGCGTTTAGGCTCAGTATGCTCGCCCTGATCATTAGTCCCGTGCGAAGGGGTTTTCCCTTTGTCACCTTGTCCTCGCTGGCTGCGGTGCCATGAAGGGCGGTCGGCTTGATCAGACTGCTTACTGTGGTTGGGGTACTTGTTTTTGTAGAACTTGGATTTTTCAGGAGGGGGGTTTTGAGGTCCAGTTTCTCAGTGGTTATTCTGATTAGAAGCATGAGAAGATTGATCTAGATTATTCTTTCGAAAATGCTCTTCTGTCGGTTTACGTTTTGTGGCCGGCAGTTTGGCCAGCGCATTTTGATAACGCTTAGACTTTTCCAAGATGTCTTCAAGCTTTTCTGCACCTTGCTCAGCTAAAAATCTTCGGGTGTCAGCAGACAAAGGGTTCTTTATTTGTTCTGTTATAACAAATTCCTCCAGACCTTCATAGGTAGAGGGGAGCTGCGAGAGCTCTAGGCACTTTATCAAGTATCCCTTTAGACGAGAGGAGAACTGCTGAAAAGTTTCCGAATTCTCCTTTCTGCTGTTGCGAAACAGTTGCACAAATGTTCGCGCGTTCATTTCAAAACGCTCCAGTAAAGCTTTCTTCAACACGTCGTAATTGTCTTGTTGGCTGCTCTCCAGTTTGGCGTAAACATCATACGCACTGCTTTTCAAAGCCTGGGAATGCTTCATATTCCAACGCAACCTTTCTAAACCGTACAGAGTTGAAATTTTCTCAAATTTTTCTAGATACGTGTCAATCTTCTTATTAGGACAAAGGAAAGATTCTAGAGCAAAAGACATAGCGTTGAGTTGAAGAGATTGAGGGTTAGTTTGATCAGTTAAGGAAGAATGAGGAGAAGACTCTCCATTGCTGAAGGTAGAGGCAGAACCACGACTTTGAACTTCTAAAGCTTTAAGCCCCAGCTCATGCTGTCTCTCCTCCCTCTCCTTCTCATGCTGTCTCTCCTCCCTCTCCTTCTCATGCTGCATCCTGCGAATTTCTATTTCTTCCTCAATCTTCTTCTGCTCTAATTTACGGTCTTCCGCTTCTTTCCTCCTAGCTTCTTCTTTTTCCTCTTTAGCTTCAGCTGCTTTCCTCTCCGCATCATATCTCTCAAGTTCGTCCCTGACAAAAGCTTTCGCTTCGTCGCCGTCCAGTCCCTCTTCCATTGCTTCTTGTCTAAGCATTTGCCTCAGTTTCGCCCTCTCGGCCATAATAAATCAGTGACTGAGACTACTCAAGGAAGAAAAGAAGAAAAAGGATACACTGGTTCCTACCACTTACAAGAAAATACAAAACAAAAAGATGATATACTTTAACCTGGGATACCTCCTCCTATGATATAGTATCTAACTATCGCTGCTATTAATCGGCAAATAAAGCACCTAATGCAGACGACTACGCCAAATAAATGGTAGTTAATATTACTCCCTAAAAATAAGTTGCTACAGTGGAAACAAAATAATTATTGCAAAAATTTAAGGAGAAAAAAAATTCCCTTTTATTTAATCCCCTATCAAGTTCACCCCTGAAGTCAGTTAGGGTAAGGGAGGCAATTAACAGGACGTAATTGTCAACGCACTCCTTAACTTCGTTCAAACACCTTTCTGCTTCAAAACCCTGTGACTGTTAGACAATCACAAACTTTACCAGCGTTTAGTATTACAAAATCAGTAATCAACATATATTCCGACAAAATCAACCTGTAACTCAAATGTATAATGCTCAATAATGCTGTGGAAAAAAACCAATTATTAATTGTGTGGTCGGCACGCCCATAAACAGATCGTTGGTCTAGGGGAATAGTTATTTTTAAAGATACACAATACCACGAGATAATCACACTCTTACTCTATTTCAGAATAAAGAAAGAAATCCTACAGACGAGCTGATATATTTATCGTACTCGTCTTCCTATTCTAAGTTCGAAAAACTCCTACGGACGAGACCACATTTGTCGTAGTTGCTCAGGATTTTCAGTTCAATTCCCGGAAATGAGCCCACATTTGTCGTTGATTTGTGATAGGTGAGTAAGACTTAGGTTGGTCCCTTCTGAATAGACATAGAAATAAGTGAGAGCTCAGTGGGAGGTGATAAAATAGAAATAGATTTCACGAGTGAGGTGGAGGAAATATAGTAGATTCTGTCTCTGACACTCGAGAAGCTTCTCTCAGTCAGCCTATCATCTACAACAGAGTTAGATTAGTCAGACAAATCTAATATAATATAAATTAATATATATGTCCTCACATACCCACAAACATAAGTGACGACAATAGACGCACAACACGTGAACCTATGACAATGAAAATATAGATATTTGGGAACGAACTGACCTCCACACCGATTAAGTTTAATTGTTAAGTTTAATTATCAAAATAAACTTCCATCACAACATATAAAATTATATCAAACATATACAAATAGTCATAAAGTCAATGAATTGCTACAAGAATGATAGACTCGTAGGTATGATCTTTTCCCTCGATGTTTAGCCCACAGTCCTGTTAGAAGAAAAGTGATAGCCCCAAAGACTCACGGATACATATGATTTAGTCTAAGATTTCCCTTTAAAGGTATGCACAGACTTGGATACTCTGATCTATCCTAAGGAAAATATTGTTTGCAACAAAACGTGCATAAAGAAATTTAAGACAGAAAAAAATTGGTGCCAAAATACAACAATAAAAGAATCGCTCAGTCCTGCATTCACTCTGTTCAGTCAGCCGTGATCACTAGCTTTCGTTCGTACTTACAGCTTTGGTAGCAACTTCTGGACAAAAAATTTTTAGGACATGCACATACAGAATCTCCAGGGTTAGACATTGGCCAAGGGAACCCCAGCTCCAAAAAGATAGGTTGAATTCGCTTCTTCGGGGAACGTTTTCTTGGTATTTCTTATTTAGGGATATCTGGTTCTGTAACATTAAAATTGTCCAGGCACGAACGTTAACAGCGAGCAAAGTGTCAATAGCTTAGATTTCTAGTAACTAGGAATGTCAGGTAACTGCCTTCTCTCAGTATAGGATTTTATTTGGTCCCACCACATACTAGTCACAACTCCGTCGGAATGTTTATTGATTGTAATATTTTACTTGCCACAAGGGCTGAAATGTACTTGAGGTTTCTCTCGGGAAGAATTAAATCTGGCGCGATAGGCCCGTTACTTTATTTAAATCTTAAAGAGTCATGGAATGTGTACTCTGTCGTTCTGGATGCCAATGAAATGCCAGACAGGTTTTACTTTATACACCCACGTCTTTAAGAATAAAATATTTATGTTCTCCACAGATACTACTCAGTACTCAACGCTGGCAAAGTTGGGCTACCCCAGTTTTCACTGAATAAAGAAAAAACAACATATAAAATACTTATACATACTATGTACTTGGTTATAACTTACATTATAAACTGCAAGCGGAGAGCTTGACTTATCGTTTAAAACTCCCATGAAATAAGTTATATTCATAAAATCAATCATCATGAATTAGAAATACATACGTATTTCGTCAATACTCAATGATGAATCAGTGCAGTTATAAGTTAGTCTTAAAAAATATTCTCGACTGAGTATTTAGCAGTTAAATTAAATTCATTAATAGCCAAATGAGTTTAAGCTAGAAATTATAATTTATTCTGCTTTCCACTGAAACACGTCACTAGAGAATAATACAGACTTATAAATTATTTACTCTGCACAAAAGAAACTAGTGAAATATAATAGGCGATTTAACACTTAATCACTCAATTCTACTAGATATATTAATAATAATTACCTCCACACAGAACTACAGACGATCGCACAAACTTAGAATGATACGCTTATATTTATAGGTAGTCTAGAAGCTCGGCAAAATTTTCGAAACAAACTCAGACTTCGCTATACAGCTTATTCTCTTTAGCACGAAACAACCTGTCTACTGCAAATTTGGAGAACAGAATGAAGTCACGTTTAAACTCCTGCTAGGATATATGAAACAGACAAAGCATCCCACGTTATTTCGAAATCCGAAATAGCGCCGGTATCTCCCCCTCTCCTAACACTTCACATTAACTCAGAAACCTGCCATAACTTGTCAATATGCGTCTTAACGCCTCACCCGACTACTCTCATTTCTGAGCGCAGCAGATTGGCAGTTTCCACACCTCATGCCGAGAACTTTAACCGTAGAGCGCCCTCTCAGATGAAAATGTTAGACGATATGTCGGCCATCCCATGTCTATCGAGACGGATTTCGCAGTTATTCGTCTAGTGCAGTGACTGACACATTATGTCATAAAATGCGTTCTCGGTAAGAGAAAAGAAACAGGTAAACGTTAGAATGGGAAAATATATATATTCGCAAACGAACGAATGTGAAAAACAGGAAAAGGATAAAAGAGCGATAATAAAGTAGAGGACACGGGTAGAAAAGAAAAGAATATAGAAAATTTATTGATCATACATCTCTATGCGACAATGACATATAACGTTTTTGGTTTCTTTCCCACATTTTTTTTTTGTGAGGAATACATATGTACTACATGCATGTCAACAAATGGTAAAATGGATCAACTATAAACCAATATTACTCCTTTTTTTCTCATCTATAGAATTTAGTTTATGTATATACTGTCGCGGTATGCGTTACTCATGCTGTCACGGGATTTCCTCCCCTTGCTATGCGGTGATGGTCCAACTGTGACCAAAATGCACAGTATCTACGGAGGGTCTTCAAAAGTATCTAACTTTTGCTCAAGATTACTCTTGGCAGAGATGTGAATTGAAGAATGATGCTTCAATTCTAAGGAGCTTCGTTGGAATTGAAGAAATCAAGTACTACAGCTGATATTATCCAGGCCGTAATAAACTTTTTATCTTCCCAGACTTTGTAAGAGGAGATGAACATTTCGCTCGTTTGATGAGGCCCCAACTGATTTCAATCAAAAAAATATTACTTCAATATATTTGTTAATATGTATTTAAAAGGACAGACGTACGGGTGCAGTTCACTCAAAAAATGATTAAATCAACTATAAATGTGTATTTACAGATTACAAATTAATTAATCAATTATAGTTAAAAGTGTAAAATAAATAAGGGTATAGATATGGAAAAATGTTAGCCTTGAGGGTTCATCACAGTTGAAAATCTTGTTAGTATGGGGAATTTGGTTAAACAGTTCACTAGGCAGCTTTAAGAGGGTACTAAGCTGCTAGTAAGGAGTCGGTTGGCGTCTGCTCTAGCAGCTGTCGGTTCTTTGCAGGTTGTAAACCGGTTCTTCTCGTGACTGGTCAAGTCTGATGGCTATAACAAGTCCCTCACAGTATTGTGGGGTAATTACGAAGATAGCCCATTGTCTTCAAGAACAGTCTTATGTTGGTGTCTAGCTTTGACTGAAGGATACTTATACCACACACTTGTTCCATAGACTAGTAGCACCAATTGATTCCACTGATTAGTATCATAAAATGAGAAAGAAACAAATATCCACCTGAGTGTTGGTATTTTTGGCACAAAATCAGGTGTCCTCCCCTTTTCATTCCACCATCCCTTCTGATTCAGAACTTTACCCTCTCTGCGCATTAATGTTAATCCCAATGCGAGGACAACACTCACTGTATTTATATAAAACATGTTTATATAGATATATGAGCACTGGTTTAAAAAGTTAATATAATAATTATGTGCATTATTTCTGTCATCATCCATTCTCTGTTCCATAAGAAACTTTAGACGACCTTTGCGTTTGGTTCTCTATGAGAAACCTGCATAAAGCAGTCACCAGCACTTGCTGTGGTAGCTCATACAACAGTCATAATATATGCTGACGTTGCCAGTCTCGTATGAACTTGGACGTCCATTAGCAATTTTCACATGTTAATATTGAAAAATATATAATGATAAAATGTACAACTCACCCTAAAAGCTGTGGGCAAAATAGAATTCTGGTTCAGAGAAATAGTTTGTGCAACTTGACTGAGATGCCTCTTACTCGTGGTCTGGGGTATAACTCTACAATAGAATCCCACTATGACTTTTCGTTCAGGCTCATAGGATTCCTGGTTTTCCATATTAGTAAATGTAGAGTTTTCTTACTCCAGAAGATGCTTGTTGCAAACCAGTCGGTGTTGGTGTGATGATGGTGTGTTGCATAGTTAGGGTATCTCCAGTGTTGCAAGAGTATATACTAGTAATGATGAAGACTGGACGAATGATGGAAATGGTCAACTCGACCGACGCAGTGTTGTGTCTCTAGGTCACCTTGCTCGCCAAGTGATGAGGCGCTAGCAAAGGGCAATGTTCATTTGGAGTGAGAGTGCAAGGTACGCGAATGGATGGAATGTTCTGTGGAGTTGACAAGTAGACTGGACACTCACTCACTCATAGCTGGAATTCAATGACATAGACTACTGTAGACGTTTTCTTATAATTTAATGGGACGCACACTCCGACAACACGGTTTACAGTTACTTGAACATGTTGGTACAAAAATCATCGTATACTTGAAAAATGGGTGACAACATCAAATGGACATTCGTGTAGCATGTGAATACAATAGAACGATAGTAGGCAAGCATTCAATATTCTGGTTGTCTATCGTCTCATGCCTTAACTGATTAATCGCATCAGTTAATGTGAATACATAATTATCAACAATGGTTCACTGTCAGAACCTTCTTCTAGCTAAGTCTTTCAAGCCGTAAATTCAGCCGACTCTTATGACGACAATCTTAAATAGACAAGGAGTGGGCTTCAATATAATATAGGTCTTGGTATCGCCATCAGGTAATAAGGCATTCCTGTTCTCTGATCGATAATCCGAATAGACCGAAAGTGGGATCCAAAATTGCGCTAGTTCCAGTGAGCGTCGCTCACTCTGAAGACGTTTTAAACGTAAGTGAAGGCTCCGTTCATTACTCAAATAATTTATTGGGCTTTCCATATCCCATGATAAATATTGCATATGTCCAATGCATAGAGCTGCTAGTAGAAGAGTCGTCTAAGTACCATCAATCAAATACATCGGCAGACAGTATGACGTCTGCATAAAGTTAGGCCTATGGAAAGTTCAGTAAATGTTTTCTGCTTTACCTTAAGTCCAGAAAAACACTAGCAAATAGCACACGCCGTCCCTTGGCGTTTAGAATAACTGTTGGGAAGAATTACCGACATCATAGTCATACTGAGAAAACTTTTCCTTCTCCATGGATCAACGACAAACACAAAATCTTCGGACTTTCCTTCGTCCGAGCAGAACCCACCGTTCGCCATCACGGAAGCCTCTTGTCGACACCAATTGACGCATGTGCAGAAATGCGCTTGACCCCAGAGTTCAACTCAAGAAATAGGCCGACATAGACATTACAAAGATACAAAGATATAAGACCGAATCACCTTAAATAGTCAAGGAATAAATATAAACTCGGGCCATAAACATTCTAAGCAAGACCAATCTGTTTCTGGCCATACCAGAAGCAAACCGACGTAAATCTAGTATTCATACGCCAGGTTGAGACACAAGAAAAGATAACCCATATAACTGAATATAACATCGACCAATCAGGGTTCTGTCCCTTAAATTATTTGATTCTCAAATAAATACTTTTCATCAGACAAATAGATATTACTTTACATTTGTATGCCTACCAAAAGAATCTGTGCGTCACAGACTACCACACAAAAGAATCTGTGCGCAACAGACTACCACACCCCCCGGGGAAAAAAATTAAAATCATTTTTTTTCCATCTGAGAGCATCATACAATAGGCTCACAACGCACAAATAATGCGCAGATGAGAAATATCAGCAATTTATCACGCCAAGTTAAGGCAAAGTCGAAGTATAGATCGACCGGTGAGAATATATCTCAACATCTCAGAGAAAGTATTTCTCTAAGTATAAATATTTCCAGGTAGGTGTCACCAACGCATACTACAATACTGGCAATGACACAATGCATACAATAATTTCAATCACAATTTCATATTAAGTAACATAAGTTCATGATTGACAGAAGAAAAATCATCAAAGGACTAGCGGTGAATAAAAATTAGTGAACCGCTAAATGTTTATACCATCACTATATCATATATTACAAATGTGTACATATTTTAATATAGAAAAGAACAGTTGTAAAATTAGACATATTAGGAAGTCCAAGGTTTAACAGTTAGGTGGAATCATGTGGGCATCTAGACAGAATGTCTGCCATCACATTTTCTGACCCACGGATAGCTCGCACCGAGAAATGAAAAGGTTGAAGAGCAATGGCGTATCGAGTTGATCTCGAGTTCTTCAAGTTTTTACTTTGAATAGCTGTAAGAGCTTTCTGGTCAGTTTCCACTATGAAATGCGAGCCAAGAAGGAATCTTTGAAGTTTGAGTATTGACCAAACCATCGCCAAAAGTTCACAGTCTAAAACCGAGTAATTCCTTTCTGCCGCATTAAGTTTTCGTGAGATATACATTACAGGATGCAGAGTTTCAGAGTACTCTTGCATTAGTGCCGCTCCAATCCCAGTGGATGAAGCGTCACTACGAAGGACAAATGTCTTATCTGTAGTAGGTAACACTAAAATAGGCGGAGTTGAAAACAAAGTTTTAATCTTATCCAAAGAGGATTGGCATTCCTTTGATCTTAAACGGACCAATAATGTCTATTGCCATTTTCTGAAACGGCCGAATAGGAATATCTGCAGCCTGAATAGGTGCAGCATGGCGTGGACCATTGGATTTGACTTCGTGACATAAAATACAAGATCGACAATAAATCCGTATGTCTTTGTTTACGAAAGGCCAAAAGAAAGCCGCAAGAACTCTTGACTTAGTACGGGAAAAACCCATATGTCCAGCACATTGAGAGTCATGAGCGTGCTGCAAAACTTTAACTCTCATATTCTTGGGTACAAGAATCTGAGAATGCATGGACTTAGTAGAGTCTTGGACCATACGTACAAGTACGCCATTCTTCATTGTAATCCAAGATTTTCGATTTGTATCTTTATTTGGATCACCTTTTGTTGCAAGAGTGAAGAATTTCTTTAGAGTGGGATCATCTTCGTGCTGTTTTATAAATGAGTCACGAGAAATTACCAAGGGATCATCTTGATTATGCACTTCATTATCTTCAGTAGATGAAGTTTGAGGAATATTGAGAGCTTGTGCTCTTGTGACTACTGCATTAGCAGTTTGCATATTTTGATTTTCCCAAGCAGCAATTTGTTGTGGAGTGCATTCTTTGACTCCGTGAATACGACCGATGATGAGGTCAGCGATCGGTTTCGGCAGAAGACATGCGTGCACATCTCCCGTAAAGAAAGGAGTAGCAATATTGATGATAGCAGTAGAGTGTTTCTCTAAGGTGCCACCAAATGTTACACATTTGACTATTTTGCCTGTGGCACGGGAAGGATCTACGAGTGACTGCCTAACACCAATGATGGTACATCCAGAATAAAAAAGAATTGAGACTGGGCTATCGTTTACTTGACCTTTATGTAAGACAAGAGATCCTCTTTCATCATGCGCGACTGACGCAGGAAGAGCAGGGAGAGGGTGACCACAACTTAAAGTAGATACCGTAGTTGGTTCGAATAATGTTTTGCATTGGGGGCATTGAGATGCTCTCCCAAAATCAAAAGCAGAACATTCCATATTATTAGAGTTTTTATTATCATTAGTCTGATTACAGGCTTCATGGGACTCTTGCTGTGCAGAGTTTGCCTGATAATGTGATTTGTCTTCTGTATTGAGATCTACCTCGATTATTATTGCCTCTACAATTATTATTGCTTCCTCTATTGTAACCCCTATTTGGGTTTGAGTCATAGTTCTCATGGTTACAATTATTATGTTCATTATAATGAGTATCTCTGTAATTATGGTCTTGTTGTCTCCATGACGAATAACTTGGATAGTTCCTATAATGACTTCCTCTGCGGAAATTTCTATAATTGTGGCAACCCCTGTATCGAGGGCTGTCGCCTCGTCTCCAGTTCCTAGAAGAAGAATCTTGAAATGATTGATTACCTTGATTTTGATATTTATTATGGTTACCCTTTTTATCAAACTTGTTTTGTGGTCCTTGAAATTTGTGTGAGTAATTAGGATTGTATGGTGTTGCTGAAGCAACTGGCATACTTTCCTTAACCTTAGCGTTGCTAATAGTTACGTCAGGGTGTGCAGTGACGTATTGGGTACAATATTCTTCCATTTGTTTTAGTGTTTTAGGTTTACGCTCATGTAAGCATTCAAGAAATGGCTTATTTACACATGACATAATCTTGTCTCTGAGCAACAAGTCCATAAGGGCTTCATATGTCTTTTCTGTTTTGGGCAGCTCAATCCAACGTGTAAATGTAAGACGTGCCTTTGCAATGAATTCCGAGAATTCTACCCCTGTTTCAGGTACCATTGTCTTAAACAAAAGACGGTAACCTTCTTCTGTCAATTGATTTTTTTTTATCAAGGATGCTCTGATAACATCATAATTATCCTGATCAGCCTCTTCTACCAAGCTTAAACTAGTCAGAGAGTCACCTCTCAGTATCTCTGACAACTGATTAGCATTTTGTGATCTATCCACATTATGAGTTCGACAAGAACGTTCAAACCTATCCAGCCAAAATGATTTATCGTCACTGGACGGATTAAATGCTGGTAGTTTGACGTTATAAATAAAAGGTTTACCATTACCACCAGATGGCTGATTAACATTACTCATATTTGTCAATTTCAATTTTTCTATCTCAAATGCTAAAAGTTTTTCCTGATGTTCATGTTCCATCTTTGTTTTTCTCTCCTCAGCTTCTAATCTTTTATTTTCAGCCTCAGCTTCTCTTTGTAATCTTTTTTCTTCAGCCTCAACTTCTCTTTGTAATCTTTTTTCTTCAGATTCTCTCTTTTGTTTTTCCATCTCCATCTGGAATCTCCTTTCCTCCACCTGCATCTGCAATTTCTTTTGTTCAGCTTCTAATTCGAATTTTTTTCTCTTCAGCTTTCAGTGCTTTTTCATATCTACTGGTAGCATACTCTTCCAACTTATCACCCGTCTTGCCCAGGGATTTCCGTTGCTCAATAAAGAAATCTAAAGTCGACATAATGTCTAACAATATGTGACTAGTTACCTGAAAAAGTCAATGAAAGCAAATTTTAATAAACTTGAATAATTTGCTCCCTTTATCCCAATCTCTGTGGGAGACAAGCCTTTAGTAAGGTCTTGTATACTCACTTGTATAATAACAATAATGATAATACTAAACTATCAGTTTATTCTATACCACAAGTGCACACAAGTGCATCAAATATACCTATAAATAGAATATGTCAACCAACAACATAAACAATGGACAAATAAGAAAGACAATACGAAAACATTCGCAGTAATCAAATAAATCAAACAGGAAAACTAAAGAAGAATATCACAGAAAAATTGTGATGATAACTGCGCAGTAATAAACAAAACAAATGACGCCACAGTGTATAAATATAAAAGGTGTATATAACTAAATGACAGGAAAGATGAGACCTACAAATATAAACAAATCAAAACAAAACTAAAAAACAGAAAAATATTACAAAAACAACGATTGTACAGGTCATCACAACTAACAAAAATAGCAACAAATGTTGCATGCAAATTTTCAATTAAGAAAATTGCTCCTACTGAACGCTATTATAAGACCTCTATGACGTGGTATCTCTTATAATAGTCACCTACCCAACCGAACCCGCTGAAATAAACATACCGAGAAAGAAATACATATAATGTAAACAAATAGCATGGCAATATGATGTGTTACAAAAAAGCTCAGCTCCACAATATAATGGCACAGTTTCTGATGAGAAGAAAATAAACTGCCACTTTAATAAATAATATTTCTGTCCTAAACTATTACAAAGTTCAACAATATGTAGAAGAACATAAGAAGATCCACCGTTGAAGTGTAAGACCTCTCAGTTCAATAGCACTTCTTGCTAACACAGTTAATTCTTGCTAATAAACCTGCTGTGTAATGATGTCTGTTCTTTCAAAAATGTCAACAAAGTGCTGACCTAGTTACCGTATCCGCTTGATAGGTCAGGTGAAAAACAATGCTGACATATTGTAGACTTGTACTGCTGGTGTGTCGTATCAGGCATCAAGCAACAATCAGTAGTTGACTTCTAAATCTTGTCCACTGCGAAGGTTAGACCCAGAAATCTGGCCACCAGTGTTGCAAACCATTCGGTTTTGGTGTGGTGATGATGGTGTGTTGCATAGTTAGGGTATCTCCAGTGTTGCAAGAGTATATACTAGTAATGATGAAGACTGGACGAATGATGGAAATGGTCAACTCGACCGACGCAGTGTTGTGTCTCTAGGTCACCTTGCTCGCCAAGTGTTGAGGCGCTAGCAAAGAGCAATGTTTATTTGGAGTGAGAGTGCAAGGTACGCGAATGGATGGAATGTTCTGTGGAGTTGACAAGTAGACTGGACACTCACTCACTCATAGCTGGAAGTCAATGACATAGACTACTGTAGACGTTTTCTTATAATTTAATGGGACGCACACTCCGACAACACGGTTTACAGTTACTTGAACAGGTTGGCACAAAAATCATCGTATACTTGAAAAATGGGTGACAACATCAAATGGACATTCGTGTAGCATGTGAATACAATAGAACGATAGTAGGCAAGTATTCAATATTCTGGTTGTCTATCGTCTCATGCCTTAACTGATTAATCGCATCAGTTAATGTGAATACATAATTATCAACAATGGTTCACTGTCAGAACCTTCTTCTAGCTAAGTCTTTCAAGCCGTAAATTCAGCCGACTCTTATGACGACAATCTTAAATAGACAAAGAGTGGGCTTCAATATAATATAGGTCTTGGTATCGCCATCAGATAATAAGGCATTCCTGTTCTCTGATCGATAATCCGAATAGACCGAAAGTGGGATCCAAAATGGCGCTAGTTCCAGTCGCTCACTCTGAAGACGTTTTAAACGTAAGTGAAGGCTCCGTTCATTACTCAAATAATATATTGGGCTTTCCATATCCCATGATAAATATTGCATATGTCCAATGCATAGAGCTGCTAGTAGAAGAGTCGTCTAAGTACCATCAATCAAATACATCGGCAGACAGTATGACGTCTACATAAAGTTAGGCCTAAGGAAAGTTCAGTAAATGTTTTCCGCTTTACCTTAAGTCCAGAAAAACACTAGCAAATAGCACACTTGGCGTTTAGAATAACTGTTGGGAAGAATTACCGACATCATAGTCATACTGAGAAAACTTCTCCTTCCCATGGATCAACCACAAACACAAAATCTTCGGACTTTCCTTCGTCCGAGCAGAACCCACCGTTCGCCATCACGGAAGCCTCTTGTCGACACCAATTGACGCATGCGCAGATATGCGCTTGACCCCAGAGTTCAACTGAAGAAATAGGCCGACATAGACATTACAAAGATACAAAGATATAAGACCGAATCACCTTAAATAGTCAAGGAATAAATATAAACTCGGGCCATAAACATTCTAAGCAAGACCAATCTGTTTCTGGCCATACCAGAAGCAAACTGACGTAAATCTAGTATTCATACGCCAGGTTGAGACACAAGAAAAGATAACCCATATAACTGAATATAACATCGACCAATCAGGGTTCTGTCTATTAAATTATTTGATTCTCAAATAAATACTTTTCATCAGACAAATAGATATTACTTTACATTTGTATGCCTACCAAAAGAATCTGTGCGTCACAGACTACCACACAAAAGAATCTGTGCGCAACAATGCTCAAATACGTTGTCCGGTCCTTTAACTTAGAATCCTGAATCTGTTCTTTATCCTGGTGTGTTTCATTGTCTCTTTAACGAGTTGAATCAACATTCATTCATAACCCCCCACTCCCAAAGGAGCATAGGCCTTCAACAAACACATGCCAAGTCCTCCTGTCACGTGCCATCATCTCAAGTTCTTTCCATGTTCTCCTCATCATTTTCACCTCTGTTTCCAACTCTCTTCTCCATGTACTTCTTGGTCTTCCTCTGCCCGAACATTCCAGGTGCCAAATCTGGAAGTTCTCCTAGAAGAAAGAAGGTTAGTCAGCAACACAGACTCCTTTCGGCTTTCTCTGTGTTGCATCATACGCCTCCCCACGAGAGGACCTTCCCCTGTCTTGGATGGCTGTATTTTATTTTCTTTATTTGACTTGTCCATATTTGTTGAAGTTTTTTGTGGTTTAAATTTTTTTACAGGATGGGGTAACCGGCCCCATGCCCAACCCTCCTTAGTCACTTTCTACGACATGCTTGGCAGGGGACAGTGTTACTATTCTTTGCTCCCCTTTCGGGCCCCGGTAACACACGGGTGAGAATCAACATTGCCGTAATCTTAAAATCTTGTAGATTTTATGCAACACTCGACCCATGCATCCACATTGCTACGTGGAGATGAAGTCCAATCTCAGAGATGCTGTATTTTAACATCTCAGGATCTGTTTTGTCGGAAACTTGCTTGTTCATCTCTGGATGGGTGTGGAAAAAAAAATCGAAAAAAGGTAATTCGTCTTACGAGGACAAAAGACAAAGAAAATAGCCAACGTTACGACCACAAGGCCTTCGTCAGGGAAAGGAAAGAAAGTGAAGGCTAGATAGGACACATAAGAACCTAAATAAATATAAAAAATATATAAAAATTAAACCTAGGTACTTCCCTGAAGGAAACTTCCCGCAAACCGATTGGCGTGCCCGGAAATTGTTCATCTCTCAGTTGCTTGTCTATGGACTCTTTTAATCTCTCAAGGATGATTCTGTTTAATACTTTTCCTGGCACTGATAGTAACATTATTCCTCTATAATTTGTGCACTCTTGTAAATTTCCCTCTTTAGGCAACTTGACCAGATAACCTTCTTTCCATTCTGCTGGTATTTCCTCTCTCTCCCAGACTTTGCCCAGTAGTTTGTATAATATCTCTGTAGAGGTGTGATGGAATACATTGATACAGCGATAAAATCCTCCATTATAAATATAAAAGTTAAAATAAAATATAGGGATAAAATATAGTTATGATACGATGCTGCTTCTTCGCCCACGCCACAAGCGCGTTGATTTTGGTAGACCGTAACGTCGTTTTCTAGTGTCATTGAAAAAAACTATTTATAACATGGGGACATGGAAGGCCTATTCGTTCAGACGGGGTAAGAAAAGGGCGGAAGAGAAAAATGATGCCGTCTGCAAACGGGGTTTGAATCTAAGCCTAGCATACGCGCGAACTTGTAGTTAGTTGTTTGAAATACGACGAAAGTTAAAAAATGTTCGTAAATTGGGTCACGAAAACAGGCTTAGCTCTTATTGAGAATGACGTAATTCTAAACGTAATACGGACGATTCTCGTATTTAGCTTGTAAATAGCGGTAAAAGAAGTGAACGAGTGGTAGTTTATAGATTTCAAGACTAACATGGAAAAAATATGGAATTCCTTATTAATAGGTTTAGAACCACAAAAGTTAGCTAGTTTAAGAGCTTATTTTTTCCTGATAAATAATATGCTTTCAAATAAAAGGACGGACAGATAACTCGGAAGTTATTGACAAAAGACTGATTTGTTCGGTGCAGACTAGCAGACAGATGTTCGTTTTGCAGTCACTAGCGGTTACATTTTGACGCGTCCTTGAGAGAAAGCAGGAAAAGGGTCATGTGTTCTGTAGGAAAAGGGGTAGACACGGGGTAGAAATTATGGGATAGCTCAAACTGAATATTGTGTTTTTTTTAGTGTTGGGCCAAAACCAAGTCCATTTTTGGGGAATGCCAAGTTCGGACAGACCGACCGACAGAAATACACTACACATTGGACCAAATTTGGACCTTAGTGTAAAATTTTGAATTTAAAAAAGCTTGGCTTTCCTATCTGATTGGTCAACACAGTTAAGATTATTAGAAAATTGGACGGCTCGTTGCCATTTTGTTTAAGACTGTCCATAGAAGCAGATCGTTGATGCTGTGAAGTGTGACGTCCACTGAATATATATAAATAATATAAGGAATACGGACGCCATAGTCCAGCCAGCAGCTCAGCTGAGTTTGTGCTATTTCAACGTACCTGTGTGTTTTCTTTTGAATTGTGGTAAGACAGAAATTATTAACCTTTTATTTAACAATTCTGAGTGAGTGATACTGCCATATAATGAAAAATGATTACGACAAGTGAGTACTTATTCTAGGTCCCCAGCCAACTGTTACAGGGCCTAGATGTTGAATTATAATATGATAAACTATCAGAAATGTAGAATACAGATGTTTCTTTTCAGGTGGTTAGGTGGAAACATATCACCCACCTTATTATATGGAAAAAAGAGATTAATGAAAATATTTCAGATGCAGTGCAGTCCTTAGAGGAGAGGAATGTGAAACTAGTGCTACTTGATAACAGCATTGATGTAGATGTGCTGGGTCGGTCAGAGAGATCTGACCCTGTCTTTTATTTCAATGTATTAATGCTTGTAAACATGGTGGATTAGGTATTATGTTAAGACCTAGCCTAATTTTGTGGTTTCAGAGTTTCTTTGTCTGGCACTGTGCTAGTGCCAGATATTCTGAAGAGTACAACACTGTATGAAATGAGATGCCTACCATACTACCTCAGCGCATGTGAGGAGTGGGCCTAAGGAACAACTATCTTCAATCGTCACAGGCCAGATAAGTGTTAAAGACCTGGCCTGCTGAGATTCATCAACGAGTACTAAATAATATAAACTCCATTGTGTAACTAATAAACTTTTCCACCATCAATCCTGTTAAAGAGCAAATGAACACTGTTAAATAAAGGACTGGGTATGATGAAAATACCCCGACCCGACATCAAGCACTAGTTAATAAAGACTTTAGTTTTAGTACCAATATTAGCAAATTTAAATTATGTATATGTACAGGTCTTTCATGTGTTTACTTGATTATATGTAATTCTATTGAAATTAATTCATATTGAGTTGAAAGTCCTGACCAGAAGAAAACTAGGTTCAGGACAAAATAAATTTGAAAAAAAATTGTAAATTACTAAATTTTAACCACAGTGTCAGTTGACTTAATCATAGAGATTAATATTAGTGTTTGTGTGTGTGTTTGTGTACTTAATTACCAGCACACCACATTTTCATTACCCTAGACAGTAGACGTAGCTATCAGACATACTAGTCAAGAATAAGTCTGATTGAGGTCGTAGGGTGGTAGCAGCAAGGTACTCTGTAAATTCACATAAACTGTTATCCTCAGGGACCTTCACAGCTGACCTCATTCAGTACACTAAGTAAACATAGCAACAACACTTAATAACATCAAAACCATTTGTTCTTGTATATTACTAAGCAATTTTCCATTCTCATCTTTTATGATGAGGCCATTTGCTTGCTTATATTTCCCTGTTAGCTTCTTTGTGTTGGTGTACAGAGGTTCCCCCCCCCCCCCATATTTCCTTTGGCTGCAGCTTCCTCAGCTTCCCTTGCCAAATCATCAATATACTTCCTCTTGTCTCTTTTGATGTTTCTTCTTACTTCTTTGTTTCCTTCTATGTACACTTCATGAGCCTTGGCTTTGGAGCTTCTGGTTTTGCTTCTGTTTAAATCGGCTTTCTTGTTTTTCATGTCTTCTATCTTGCTAATGGTTTCTGTTGTTATCCATGCTTTGTGCTGATGTTCTCTTTTTCTCAGTACTTCTTCACATGTCTCGTTCCATATATTTTTTACTTGTTGCCAGTGGTCTTCCGTATCTGTTTTATCTTCCAGCTGTTGGAGTACTTGGTATTTGTTGGATACTGTAATTGAAAATTTTTCTCTTATTTCCTGATTTCTTAGATATCCCACATTATACTGTTGTCTATAGCTATATGCTGTTGTAAATTTCTTGAGTGTTAATTTTGTTTTAGCAAACAGAAGATGGTGGTCTGATACATCTGCTCCTCTACATAATTTCACATCATGCAAAATGATGACCTAAACTTCTTACTTATGCATATGTGATCAATCTGATTCTCACTTCTGTGGTCTGGTGATATCCATGTTGCTTTCTATATTCTTCCTCCTATAGCTAGTTGATTTGAAGCACAGATGTTTGCTAATAGTTCCCCATTCTCGTTCATCATACCCAATCCATGCTTTCCCATGATTTCTTCAAAACCAGTGTTGTCTGTTCCTATTTTCGCATTTAGGTCCCCCATCAAAATTGTGATGTCCTTTCTTTTCTTATTGTCCAATACATTTTGTAGTCTGGTGTAAAAGTCTTCTTTCACAGATTCTTCTTTATCGTTTGTTGGTGCATAACACTGGATGATGTTTATATTTACTTTCTTTTTGGCTGATTTAAACCTTGCTGTTATAATTCGGGGTCCCATTGCTTCTCATTCTATAAGTGCCTTTTGTGCTTCATTAGACAGCATAAGAGCCACCTTTAACTGTGGCGGGCTCTTTCCTGCTCATGTCCTGAGGACAACACCATTTCTCCTGTGATCAATCTCCTCTTCTCTATGCTATAATTTCTATAATAGAATAACTCGAACACTTGTTATCTTTTAAATGATCACCTTATTTATTTTTTAAATGAGCATCTTACACCTAAGCTGACCGGAAACCAGTAGTAACCTGAATGGGATGTTAAACTGGGGGACCTAAATGCGAAAATAGGAACAGACAACACTGGCTTCGAAGAAATCACGGGAAAGCATGGATTGGGTATGATGAACGAGAACAATTTAACATTTCTTATAGAATTTCTTTATGCCTTTCCACCGAGTCTCGCAGAGACCCCGGATATCAATCCTGTAATTTTACATTTCTGCAGCTACCTGTGCAGTTTTCCCTTGTTCACACAGAGTGCGAATATTCCAGGTGCTAATCCTGGAGATTTTCCTAAACGAAAAAAGGTTAGTCGGCAACCCAGACTCATTTCGGCTTTCTCTACCCTCCTTAGTCGCTTTTTAGGACAAGCATGGTAGGGGACAGTGTTAGTATTCTTTGCTACCCTTTCGGGCCCCGGTAACACACGGGTGACCGTAACTACTGCCTACAACAAATCAAACCGGAAACGATTGCATCACTTTCTTGCTCCAAAATCTCCTTCGTTTTCTTAAGCACGTGACTTTAATCTGTCTCCAGATTGGATATTTGCCGTATTTTTGGGCACGACATATGCAACCTTTAACAACTCATCAGGCAATAATCGGGTTGTGTCAATCATTGAGCTGACCATGTCTCCAACTCACGGTTTGTTATGTATCTCCCGAGAGAGAAAATCGGAGGTTTGTTTGTTTGTTGTTTGTTTGAATCCCTGGGCGCGAGTTATTCACTCTTTTGCCCTTTAGGGGACGAGTTATTTACTCGTTCATACCCTTGAGCCAGACCGCCTGGGGAGGCGGTGGCGCCGCCACCGCCGCCCTTCTCTGCACATGGTCCGTGTTGCCACACGGCCGGGAAGCTACCCATCGTGACACCAAGCGATGGTACCGCAACCCGCCGTGCATCCCACACGGTTTCAGACGATTAGGGGTGTGTTTTGGGATTTCTTTCAACCCCAGGGAGCATCCTAGACTCGAAACAGGGTACACCAGGCCCACTTTGGCGTGTGTGTACTGCCCCGAGGTTTGATAACTCTCTACCCTGCAAAGCGGGTTATACCTCCGAAGACAGTGGTGACTGGCAAAGAGGCCAGCCACCAGTGGGCTTTATTGCAACTCCAGGGAACTTCTCTTCGTGTGGCGAGGGTGCAATGCCACGAGAAGAGTCGTTCTCTACCCTGCAAAGGGGGTTATATATCCGAGACAAGACTGTAGTGGATTGATGGTATTGTCTGATTGTGATATTACTTATTGTTATGCATGAGCTCAGCTGTGAAGGCTCCTGAGATAAGTGTAGCTGTGAATTGTCAGAAGGCCCTTCTTGCTACCACTACGACCTCACACCTATCTTTGTTTACTAATGAATGTGGCTACGTTAAAATTCTAGGGTAATGATATGTAATGTGTTGTGGTGGTTTACATACACACACACAGATATTTAACAAGTCTAATAATAGTAATAAAATGTTATAACACACTGAACTAACTCGAGATGTGTAAAATTTGGATAGTAATTTTCTTTAAATTTATTTGTTCTGAACCAAGGTTTTATTTTGGTCAGAACATATGAAAGGTTTTGCAATTAGGAAAGAAATGCATGAATATGACATAATAAATGAAAGGTGTGTACATATGTATGTTAATAGACTAGTTAATATTACTACTGTTTCTAGTTGTAATCTAATTGGGAGAACATTTAATGGATGTGCTGTTGGGGTGGCCTCATCACTCCCTGTCTATGGCGACTACACATTGTCCAGTTATTTGATGGAAATTTTATGGGTGTGTTAGAAAATAAGTTGAGTTGGTGAATTCTCAGCAGACCAGACGCTCACGTAGCTTGAATGTGCAGCTCTGGTGCTGAGATCTGGTGGCCCCACCTCTCCGTGCTTGGGGGCAATATCAGGCTGCTCTGCCAAAATATAAACTGCACGGGTCCACTCTTGTATTAGTTAACTCATCATTTGACACCACATTGGTGCCAAATAAAAACTCACAGCTCTGCAATAAAGTATTGGTCATGTGTCAGAATTCCATCCTCTAACCCATTTCTGGACACAACACGACACACAACAACAACACCACATAGACGGGTCAGATCTTTTTTGACCAAACAACACATCTTACCAATTTGGTTTCACATAGGATAAGTTCTCCCAGACTACATATTCTGAAATATGTTCATTAGCTTCCTGCCATAGAATAGGATAGGTGATATGTTTCACTGATCTCAACACTTGATCTGTCCTTCATAATCCTTACTGGAGTTTATGTATTTTATTTGTCTCTAGACCCTGAACTGGGGCGGGGGGTCTAGAGCGAATCCTTACTTGTTGTAAGGGATAGATTTTGATATGGCAGTATCAAATCACTCGAAACATTAAACAAATATTAAAATATACAAAGAAATACTTTCAGTCTTACCAGAATTATGAATATAGAACACAGTTAATTGCTAGCAAAACTCAGCTGAGCTGCTGGCTTTAGTATGGCGTCCCTCTAAAGATATCAATTTGCTACTGGGAATACACCACTATATAATTCACTGTGTCTACTAGGACAACTTATAACGAATGGCAAAAATGCGCGTCTGAGCGCCGATAATATATTCATCTATGGCCAATTACCGCCTTTTTTCCTTTCAAATTCAAACCTCCTACCAAAAAGTCATTTCAGTCATACCTCAGTCAAGTATGCCTTATTGTCTGTTGGTCCGTCCGTCTCTACTTGCGTTTCACAAAAAACACACTTGTTTTTTGAACCAACTCTGCCTTCCCCTACACAATTTTGCCTTTAAAGTTATTTTTAGCCACAATTCTCCAGCCCATCCCCTCTTTTTCATACCAACTAGATTTTAGCGCTTTGAGTCTCAAGTCTGCAGTTTTTGAAAATTAGGGACATTTTTGTTTCAATGCAGACGCTCGCTGATATGAACAACACAGTCTTTTGTCAATATCTTTCTTATTATCTATCCGTCTGTATAAATGAAAGCATATTATTTCACTGCTCAAGATGGGCCATCCGGCCAGCTAGGTTTTATATTCCTAACATTATTATTAAGAAAAAGTTACTTTTCAAATATTTTCTAGAATCTTCTATAATGCGTTCATCACTGCATTCAAATAAACGGACTAAGTTATCGCAAAAGCGTCCAAGAAATGACTGTGGCGTATAATAGCTAAGGTCCCTTTTATCGATTTCTTTACCTTATGTCAACTTGGGGACGTGAACTTTTTTTTCCTTGCCCCACCAATTTGCGTCCTTTTAGCCTTGCTAGTTTCAAGCACGTTTCAGTCATATTTTTTCCTCTGATCTCCGTTCTCATCCCGCTCCAAGGGTAAACGTTTTGCCTCCACGTCTAACAATTTAAATTCCATGGCGGGTGGTGACCCGCGGCGTGGGCGATCATGTATTCTAGTAGCTTACGCATTAGTTTTTATCCCTACGTTGTATCATTGGAGATATTTTAACGTTGTATCACGGTTAATTTTATGACACATCTCCCCACTTGAAAACATGCCTACGGCAAGTTCCAAAACCAGTGATACACATAGATAAAATCTCTCCTCACGCCTACCATTACTCTAATTTTGATCACAGGGGTGCCGACTGAGGAAATCTGCACCGACATTCAATTTGCCTGGGATATATTGGATACTAAACTGATAAGGTTGAAGCAATAAAGACCACCTCAGCAATCTTGCGTTTTCATGCTTAGCCTGAGATAAGAATACGAGAGGCTGATGGTCCGTCTCGACCACAAAAGTCCTACCATACAGATAGATTTGAAACTTCTTTATTGCCCAGATTAACGCTAAACATTCTTTTTCGCTTGTGGAGTATCCTTGTTCCGCCTTATTCAATTTGCGGCTTGCATAAGCGACTGGTTTTAGTTCCCCATCAGGTGAAGATGATCTTTGCAACAAAGCCGCTCCGAGTCCTACATTACTGGCATCGGTTCTTAAGACAAAGTCCTGTGTCAAATCCGGCAGTTTGAGAATAGGTTTGCTAGTGAGTTTTTCCTTTAAGTCTTGGAACGCTAATTCACTTTGCGCAGTCCAAATAATTTTATCTGGAAGTCCCTTGCGAGTCAGATCAGTCAGAGGAGTACAAATAGAGTTAAAATCTTTGATATATTTTTGATAAAATCCGCATAACGACACGAATGATCGCACGTCCTTTTTTGTTTGTGGTCTAGGTGCTCTCTGCAGTTTTTCCAAGTTCTTGGGATCAGGGGTCATGTTACCCTGATATACAGTGTGTCCCAAGAATTCCAACTCTTTGCATCCAATACAACATTTTGTTGGCCTAGCAGTCAAGTTCGCCTCCCTAAGCCTATTAAATAACATTTCTAGAGCTTCAATGTGTTCTTCAAATGTCTCTGTGGCGACGAGAATATCATCCATGAAATTCGTGATACATGGGTTATTCAGGGGATCCAACAATTTGCGCATCATCCTTGAAAATACACTCGGAGCATTTTTTCAGTCCGAATGGTAGCATGTTGAATTCATAATGTCCATCCGAAGTGCTAAAAGCCAAATAAGGTCTCACTTCAGGCTTCACTGGGATCTGGTAATATCCTTTACTAAGATCCACTTTTGAAAAGTATTTTGCCTTGTTCAGTCTGGCAAATAACTGTTTTGTGTCTGGTAATGGATCCACTTGTCCTTCTGTGACAGTATTCAGTTTCCTGTAATCTATGCACAGTCTGTGTTCCCCAGACGGTTTTCTCAACAAAACGACACTAGAGCTAAAGGATGATTCACTGTGTGAAATAATCCCCTCCTTCAACAAATAATCTATTTCTTCCTTCAATGCCTTCTCCTTCGCGAACGGAATAGAATAGGCTCTCATACAGATTGGGTTTGAGTCTACCAGTTTCATGTCATACTGTAGCAAATTTGTATGGCCTGGTTTATCTGTTAATACATCTGTATGTTCCTCCAGAACCTGTTGAACTCTCTCCCTCTGGTTTTTAGTCAGGTGCTTACTGACTTTTACCTGTGCTGCTGTTTCACAAGGATGTAATGGGTATTCATGTGAGGTGAGTGGTTCCTTTTGCATTTGAGTTGCGATAGCTAAGGTCAGTAAGGGGGTGCTTTCCTGGAGTGGTCTGTCCAGATACTTCTTTAACAGGTTTACATGATAAACTTTCTCCTTCCCCTTTTTGTCAATTTTATAGTTTGTTCTAGACACCTTCTCTAGAACCGTATATGGACCTTGCCATCCAATTTGTAATTTATTCTGGCTACCGGGTAGTAGAAGCAGCACCTTCTCTCCCACAGCTAGTTCTCTGTCCTTTTCCTTCCTATTAAAATATGCTGCATGTTTCTTCCTGGCTTGTTTCAAATTATCATTTGCCAGTTTCCATCCAGCTTTCAAACGAGTGGTCAGTTCGTTCACGTATTGATAAGATGAGGTAACAGTCTCTTCCGCCTTCTCATCTGTCCAGGTCCTTAATAGTGCTACATCTGGACCTTTAATTTATCATACGTATTTTTTATGGAACCCGTCGGGTCCCTTCCACTAGAAGCACTATAGTGAGGACTTTTCTTCCTAGAATCATCACTCACAAATCGACCACTACCAATTTTTTTCTTGGGTTTGTCTCCCCACTTGAAATTGCTTATGAGAGATCTTCGCTCTCTTTTCTGTTCTTCCAGTTTATATAAGTCTGACCGAGGGATTGTCATCTTATCCTGGGTAAAATTTCTTCTTTGTACTCGTCGCATAGTGGCCATGTTAATCCATTCAAGTGAAGACTGGGTGTGAAAAGGGGGCTCCCATTGCACTTTGTCTCCTTGAGTATCATAATTTTTCTTTCCAGGCCTAATTTTGCCCCGTGGCGTTTCTAGGTCCTGCACATATTTTCCCTTTGTGGGTGTTCCCTCATGAAATATGCCACATGCTTCTACAAAGTTTTCAATATCGACATTTACGTCGGGCCAATAGTATTTGCGAGCAACTTTTTGGCAGATGGTACCGACTTTTTCATGGTCCCCATCTTTTCCAACATGTAAGCTCCTTATTAAATTTGCCCTATATATCTTGGGAAGAACCAACTGTCCGTGACCAGTGGATCTAGTTCCTGTCTTCCTATATAGCAATCTGTTCTTCATAAAATATTCCCCCTTGCTCGGAGGTGTGTGGCATTTGGGCAATTTTTTAAAACATGGCTTGAGTGTCCTATCCTCAGCCTGCGCCTTCCTCATCTCCTCTGGATGAGCATTTATAGGTTCACCTTCTTCCTCCTTCTTCTGTGACCTGGTCTGCACTGTCGCCATGATCACAGGTCTCTCGGGATTCCCCAAGAAGACGTATCTACACCCCAATATCAGAGGGTAGATTGGTTCATCTATCACTGCTGCTCTGATTTCTCCTTCCACATAGCGAGTTTTCACCGTTATCCTTGCGATGGGAAGTGTCATGAGTGGTATGTCCTTAGTTGCCCCTTGTATTTCCACTGTTTCTGTGGTATACTGACTTGGGTCCACTAGGCTAGACTTCACAACTGAATCATAATCCAAACCTGTATCATAAAGGCACCTTATGGTGACCCCATTACAAATAACATCCTCACAAACTGGGGGGTGATAAGGTTCCTGCTGTCCATTAGGATTAACCTTTAATCTTTGTGTCCCCGACTTCATTGCAGCAATGTTTGAAGGTTTCCTTCTACAAAATTCGGTGTTATGGTTATCTTTCTTGCACCATTTACACCATCTTTTTCCTTGGTTAAACGGTTTTCTTTCATTGGATTTTTGGTCATTGAACTGTGAGTTTCTGTCTCGGTTGTCATTTCTTGGCCGTTCAAAGTTTGTCCTACCTTTATTTCCCTGCTCTCTATTATCAAATTTATTAAATTGCTGTGGAGCTTTAAAATTGTCTATGTGCTTCTTTTTAGCACCACTTACCTCTGCCTGGGCTGCCTGATACCTTTCAGCGACATTTAAAACCTCTCCCAATTTCTCTGCACCTTTTTCATGAGAAATTTTCTCATGTCTGGAGCCATGGACTCTCTCAATTGCTCAATCATGATCATCTCTTTAAGATCTTGGGTCTTCCCCAGAGCAGTCCATTTCTCCAAATAGGTTTCCAGTCTGGCAGAGAATTGGTGGTATGTCTCCCCAGACAACAGTTTGGCATTTCTAAATTTCTTACGATAAAATTCACCATTTTTTTCGTACCTCAATAACAAAGCCTGCTTTAACATGTCATAATTGTCCTGGTCTTCTCTGTTCATTTTTGGGAAGACTTCGTAAGAAGTACCTCTCAGTCCCTGTGATAACTTTAAACTCCACCTCTCTCTCTCTAACCCATATGTAGTAGCTAATAACTCAAAACGTCCTAGGTACCCCTCTATGTCATCGTCTTTTTCAACAAAATGGTCTAAATGAAACCCCATAGCTGATGTTGAGGCTCCCAGACTGGGCGTAGCATCTGAGGCAAAAGGGCTGGCACCATTTTCAGGAGCCTGGCCTTGTAGCTCCAGCTCCCTTAGTCGTAATTCGTGCTCCCTCTGCAACCTTCTATCTTCTGCCTCCCTTTGCTGTCGTTTTTCTTCTGCCTCTAATGCTTTAGCCTCCTTGTCAGCCTCAATCTGCAGCCTCTTAAGTTCTCTATCAGCCTCAATTTGTAACCTCTTCTCTTCAGCCAACCTTTCAGACTCTAATTTTCTTTCAGCCTCTTTTTCTAATCTTCTTTCTTCTCTTTCAATATATTTATCACATTCAGCAGTTACATATTGAATTAAAATCTGACCATCCATTCCCATCTCCTTTGCCGTTAGCACAGCAGCTGATCTGAATTTGGCTAGCTCCGCCATACTTTTTAAACAAATCTAGCAATGTGCAAGATAAAATTTCCAACCACTAAAGTAATTCTAATTACTCTAGTCTAAAATAATTCTAATTAATTAATTAATCAATTAACTACCACTGGCTGTGAAGATTCACCAACTTTTATTTTCAGGGACACTTTTAATTTTAAGGGACACTTTTAATTTTTATAATGTGTTCCCCTAATTTAATTCTCCCCCCAGGAGATCCTAATATTATTGATAGGCTTATTATCCCGGGACCAGAGACCCCAATATATGTAGTGGATTGATGGTATTGTCTGATTGTGATAGTACTTATTGTTATGCATGAGGTCAGCTGTGAAGGCTCCTGAGATAAGTGTAGCTGTGAATTGTCAGAAGGCCCTTCTTGCTACCACTACGACCTCACACCTATCTTTGTTTACTAATGAATGTGGCTACGTTAAAATTCTAGGGTAATGATATGTAATGTGTTGTGGTGGTTTACATACACACACACAGATATTTAACAAGTCTAATAATAGTAATAAAATGTTATAACACACTGAACTAACTCGAGATGTGTAAAATTTGGATAGTAATTTTCTTTAAATTTATTTGTTCTGAACCAAGGTTTTATTTTGGTCAGAACATATGAAAGGTTTTGCAATTAGGAAAGAAATGCATGAATATGACATAATAAATGAAAGGTGTGTACATATGTATGTTAATAGACTAGTTAATATTACTACTGTTTCTAGTTGTAATCTAATTGGGAGAACATTTAATGGATGTGCTGTTGGGGTGGCCTCATCACTCCCTGTCTATGGCGACTACACATTGTCCAGTTATTTGATGGCAATTTTATGGGTGTGTTAGAAAATAAGTTGAGTTGGTGAATTCTCAGCAGACCAGACGCTCACGTAGCTTGAATGTGCAGCTCTGGTGCTGAGATCTGGTGGCCCCACCTCTCCGTGCTTGGGGGCAATATCAGGCTGCTCTGCCAAAATATAAACTGCACGGGTCCACTCTTGTATTAGTTAACTCATCATTTGACACCACATTGGTGCCAAATAAAAACTCACAGCTCTGCAATAAAGTATTGGTCATGTGTCAGAATTCCATCCTCTAACCCATTTCTGGACACAACACGACACACAACAACACCACATAGACGGGTCAGATCTTTTTTGACCAAACAACACATCTTACCAATTTGGTTTCACATAGGATAAGTTCTCCCAGACTACATATTCTGAAATATGTTCATTAGCTTCCTGCCATAGAATAGGATAGGTGATATGTTTCACTGATCTCAACACTTGATCTGTCCTTCATAATCCTTACTGGAGTTTATGTATTTTATTTGTCTCTAGACCCTGAACTGGGGCGGGGGGTCTAGAGCGAATCCTTACTTGTTGTAAGGGATAGATTTTGATATGGCAGTATCAAATCACTCGAAACATTAAACAAATATTAAAATATACAAAGAAATACTTTCAGTCTTACCAGAATTATGAATATAGAACACAGCTAATTGCTAGCAAAACTCAGCTGAGCTGCTGGCTTTAGTATGGCGTCCCTCTAAAGATATCAATTTGCTTCTGGGAATACACCACTATATAATTCACTGTGTCTACTAGGACAACTTATAACGAATGGCAAAAATGCGCGTCTGAGCGCCGATAATATATTCATCTATGGCCAATCACCGCCTTTTTTCCTTTCAAATTCAAACCTCCTACCAAAAAGTCATTTCAGTCATACCTCAGTCAAGTATGCCTTATTGTCTGTTGGTCCGTCCGTCTCTACTTGCGTTTCACAAAAAACACACTTGTTTTTTGAACCAACTCTGCCTTCCCCTACACAATTTTGCCTTTAAAGTTATTTTTAGCCACAATTCTCCAGCCCATCCCCTCTCTTTCATACCAACTAGATTTTAGCGCTTTGAGTCTCAAGTCTGCAGTTTTTGAAAATTAGGGACATTTTTGTTTCAATGCAGACGCTCGCTGATATGAACAACACAGTCTTTTGTCAATATCTTTCTTATTATCTATCCGTCTGTATAAATGAAAGCATATTATTTCACTGCTCAAGATGGGCCATCCGGCCAGCTAGGTTTTTATATTCCTAACATTATTATTAAGAAAAAGTTACTTTTCAAATATTTTCTAGAATCTTCTATAATGCGTTCATCACTGCATTCAAATAAACGGACTAAGTTATCGCAAAAGCGTCCAAGAAATGACTGTGGCGTATAATAGCTAAGGTCCCTTTTATCGATTTCTTTACCTTATGTCAACTTGGGGACGTGAATTTTTTTTTCCTTGCCCCACCAATTTGCGTCCTTTTAGCCTTGCTAGTTTCAAGCACGTTTCAGTCATATTTTTTTCCTCTGATCTCCGTTCTCATCCCGCTCCAAGGGTAAACGTTTTGCCTCCACGTCTAACAATTTAAATTCCATGGCGGGTGGTGACCCGCGGCGTGGGCGATCATGTATTCTAGTAGCTTACGCATTAGTTTTTATCCCTACGTTGTATCATTGGAGATATTTTAACGTTGTATCACGGTTAATTTGATGACACAGACGTATCGAGGGAACGGCACAGCCAGTGCCGAGCCTCTACCACTGCCGAGCTGCATTACCAAGAAGAAACCAGCTCCGGCCCACCTGAACTGGGAGGACCCGGACCCGGGACCAAACAGTCTCGATAGAACACGGCTCTGTTCATCAATGGCGTAGCAGCGACCGAGCCTCAACCACTGTCAAATGACGTTATCGGACACAGACAGATATCACTGCCTCTACTTTACTGGGAGGACCCGAAAGCCGGGACCACACACAGTCTTGAGAGGACAAAGATCGCTTGCAACGGGAACGGAACGCTTGCCCCCACAAAATCGGAGGTAACAATAGCCGTTTTTGCGATAAGACAAACTCATGTGGTATCTCCGCTTTTTTACGTTGTAATCCGTGCCTTAAATGTGTGGTCGGAAATGTGTTACGCACTCATAAACAACCTTTCACACTATAGATCCAGGAGTCAATATGGGTTCAAGCGAAAGTCAGTGTTTACAATAACACTAGTCAACAACCAAAATGTACCAGAAATGAAAATAACTGATCTTAACTAATTTTGGTGCGCTGAAAACGAAAATGACATTTAAAAATGTTGATTGGCTCTAGTTTTCAAGATATATGCTACTAGTTTATTTAATTACGGACAATTTATATATATGACGCAACTGTTGTGGGCGCATGCATAATGTTTTCTAGTGACCAATAAAAAATGTAACTAGAAGTTTATGATGCAATCCTACCTATGATTACATCACCTTTGTGTATAAATATCTTTTCTCCGATAAAATTTTGCCATTAGTTAGTGCATTTGTCCTTATCAAAAGTATCGTAGTTAGAAATGCCTAGGACATGTGTGAACAGTGCTAATAATTTCTGTTATATATGTGGTGAGGTGACATTTCTATTACAAAAACAAAATATAGCTAAAGTGGTTAAGAAGGCGTACAGTTTGTATTTTGGCTGCAGAATAGGAGATCACGATAAGAGCTGGGCGCCACACATATGCTGCAATACATGTGCAGCACATCTTAAACTTTGGTTGACTGGCAAAAGGCAAGCTATGCCTTTTGCAGTCCCAATGATTTGGAGAGAGCCCACTGATCATCTCAACAACTGTTACTTTTGCATGGTCCCTCCAATTGGGAAAGGCATATCAAAGAAGAAAAAATGGACTCTGTAATATCCAAACATCCCCTCTGCAATACGTCCGGTACCACATGGCGATGACCTACCAGTTCCCAAAGTGCCAGAATCATTTTCAGCTGCTTTACTGATGAAGAAGAGGACATTGGTGGTCCTGAACTATCAACCTCAAGCGACCCAGATTTTGAGCAAACTACATCCACTAAACTACACTTAATAATCCAAGGTGAACTGAATGATCTTGTAAGAGATCTGAATTTACCGAAGAATAAGGCGGAGCTTTTGAGTTCCAGATTGCAACAGTGGAATCTCCTGGCAGAAGATGTTACAATTTCTGTGTATAGGAACCGCCAGAAGCCGCTTATTACATTCTTTGTCAAAGAGGGTGACCTTTCTGCGTGCCACAACATTTCTGGTTTAATGGCAGCCCTCAAAATCAATTACATACCGGAAGAGTGGAGGTTTTCATTGATTCATCCAAGACGAGTCTTAAAGCTGTTTTGTTGAATAATGGTAATGTGTTACCGTCAATTCCAGTTGGTCACGCAGTTCATATGAAAGAAACTTATGAAAACATTAAGCAGCTTTTGAAGTGTATAAACTACGATCATCATCATTGGTCACTTTGCGGTGACTTAAAAGTGGTCGCTCTTTTGCTTGGACTACAGGGTGGATACACCAAGTACTGTTGCTTTTTCTGTGAGTGGGATAGCCGTGCACGAAGTGACCAGTACGTCAGAAGACATTGGCCAATCAGGCAGTCATTGCAGCCTGGCAGTAAGAACGTTGAGAACCCAGCACTTGTCGACACCAGCAAGATTTTGTTGCCACCCTTGCACATTAAGCTGGGTCTCATGAAAAACTTTGTCAAGGCAATAGAGAAAACAGATGAGGCTTTCAAATACCTCATCAGAAAATTTCCAAGACTGAGTGAAGCTAAAATAAGAGAGGGAGTATTTGTTGGTCCGCAAATTCGAAAACTTCTTCATGATGACGAGTTTCTTTGCGTGTTGCATGGCGAGGAAAATGCAGCATGGCTAGCATTTAAGTCAGTGGTGGACAATTTTCTTGGAAACAACAGATCTGATAATTACAATGAAATTGTAGAAAATCTCCTTCTGTAGTATAAGAGTCTTGGCTGCAACATGTCTTTGAAAATTCATTTTCTGGATTCTCATCTGGATTTCTTTACGTCAAACTGTGGGGCGGTCAGTGATGAGCATGGTGAACGATTTCACCAGGACATTGCTGCTATGGAGACAAGGTATCAAAGCAATTGGAGCCCTTCAATGCTTACTGATTACTGTTGGACTGTGACAAGAGACATCTCATCGATTGACTACAAGAAGCTAGCAAAGAGAGCTCGAACAGCGATTGAATAATGACGGAATGGGTTCAAATGTGCCTTTTTAAAACATGATATGTGAACTTTAAATAATGTTTTTATTTTTTCTATCATTTTATGTTGAAATATCAATTAATTGAGTATGTAACCACAATTTTTATAATGCTAAAGTAGAAAGACTAGCTGTTCACCCCAGAGAATTAAACAAGCATGCATTATTTCTCGGTTTCTCGGAATCCGCACTGGACCTCATACAATTGTGGCTCAGCTAGGCGTCGGAGTCTCTGCTCTAGGATTCTAGAGTATGTTTTACCAGGGACACTGAGAAGGGATATGTCTCTATGGTTTCTATATTGTCGATTGTCATCCTTTTTAAAAATTGGTGCTATTATGGTAATCTCCCAATCCTTTGGTATGGTCTTGTTGCACCATGCTGCCTGTAGGACCCTTAAGAGTAATAGGTCGCCTGATGCTCCCATGTACTTAACTATTTCTGGTGTTATACCATCATGCCTTGCTGCTTTGTCTATTTTGATTTTCTCCAGTGCTGCCTTCAGTTCTTCCATCTTTGTGCCATCTTCACCATCATCGGTTTTTTTTCTTCTGTGCTAGTGGTTATCATTTCTGATGCTTCACCATGCTCACCGTCCAGGAGTTCTGAGAAATATTCTTTCCATCTTTCCATTACTTCCTTCGGGGTAGTAAGCAATTTGCCTTGCTTGTCCTTTATAAATTTGAGAGGGCATTGTTTTTCCTTCCTCGTGTTCTTTAGGGTCTTATAAAACAATTTAACAAGAACAGCTATGCTTTGGACCCCTGAAGGAAAGCGAAAGAGAGGCCGACCAAAAACAACTTGGCGGAGGACTGTGGAGGCTGAGATGCAAAGAATGAACCAGAGTTGGGGCACTGTACGAAGGATGGCCACCGACCGTGCAAAGTGAAATCAATTTGTTGTTGCCCTACAAGACGCCACTAGGCGTGATGGCCACTGACTGCTTTGACGGTCGGTGGTTAAGGATCGAAGAAGAAGAAGAAAACAATTTATGGTTTTCTTGCGCATCTTTTTCTAGCTTTTCTCCAAATTCTTCACAGGACTTCTGTTTTGCTGCTAGCACCTTGTTTTTTTTTTTGCTTCTATTCTGAGTGTCACATATTATCTATATTTTTCCATTTGTCCTGTTGTGTTTTTAGCTCCTAAGTATTGTTTCCATGCCATTTTCTTCTCTCTTATTTTCTCTTTGACTTCCTCTGTCCCCCAAGGTGTCCTGTTTCTCTTGTTCCCAAGTCGGACTTCACCATATGCTTCTGCAGCAGCTTTCTTTATGACGTCCTTGAATTTAAGCCAGAGGGTTTCCAAATCATCAGGTTGTTCTTCTGTGTTTCTCACCGCTGTAGCAATAAGCCCCTGATATCTGGTCTTAATTTCTGGCTCTCTCAGCTTGTAGGTCTTAATGCTCATTTCTCCCGTTCGTTTACTTGGTTTCTTGCGTGATGTTGGATAGTTCCTAGGCTGAGCAACTCTTTCAGTTGTTCCTTTGATTGTAAGCAGGTAGTGATCACTTCCAATCTCTCGCCCCCCTCCAGACTCTAGCATCCCGGACATATTTGAATGAGCTCCTCCTAACAATAGCATTGCCGATCACTGATTTCTCATTCTTTGTTGGTTCACATCTAGTGTATGCATGTATGCGCTTATGGGGGAACTTTGTGTTTGTAATGATCAGATTCTGCTCACTGCAGAATCTAAGGAGTCGCTTTCCATTGTCATTGAGAGTATCTTCTCCATATCTTCCGATAACTCCACCCCATCTAGCATAGTCATTTCCAACTCTGGCATTGAAATCTCCGAGCATGATAATTTCATCTAGGCAGTCATCCACTGTCCTTTGAAGCTGCTCGAAGAATTCCTCCTTGACCTCTGCTCTCTCATCCTCATTTCGCCCATACACTATGACCAGGTTGACTATGGTTTCTCCTTCTTTTAGTTTTACAACTATAATGCGCTCCAAGACAAAGTTCCATCCCTTGATACTATCTTTTTGATTTTTGTCCACAGTGCAACCCAAGCCCCCTTTAGCTCTTTCAGATGTGGGTACACCACTGTAGAGCAGCAAGTTGCCATCGAGATCCATGACTCCTTGTCCCTTTTTCTTTGTTTCCGTTATAGATAGGATTTCTAGTTTTGCTTTCCTCATCTCTTCCACCAGCTCCTCTTCTTTCCTATTTATACTTCTTGTGTTCCAAGTTCCATAAGTCGTAGTCCGTTCCAGTTCGTCGCCTTTAAAATCAGCCCGGTTTTCTCTCTTGTAGTTCTCATAATCAAAAGTTTAAAGCAAACATGTCATTGGCCTGTTGTGTCTTTGCATGGTGGAGGGGCTGCCTACTTACGGCCTCCATGCAGGCCGCCTTCCTCCTTTTTCAGCCGGGCTTTGGACCATTTCAAACCTGGATTGCCACACCATTTCAAACCTGGATTGCCACACCATTTCAAACCTTTTATTTTACACCAGCAGCAATTTATGAAAGTTTGTAACTTCTTGATTGTCGTTTTTGTGGTTCTCCATGCTACAGAGCAATACAATATCATTGCCTTGGCATCTGAGTTGCAATTTGCTATGTTTGTGTATGAGATACGTTCGTTTGATTTCGATGTATTTCCCAATTGAATGAAAGCTTCTCTTACCGTTTGTATTCTTAATATGATATAATTGAATGTTTCTATATCTAAGTTTTAATTCATTCTCATGATCATATTTACCTTGCACTCCTTGCGGAGCATGGAGTCACTACTGCAGGTGGGCTGTACCAAGCATATAATGATCTTGCAGTTGTGATTTATGTTTCAATTTCTTTTACCTGATGAGGGTGCCAGTTCATGAAGGCATAACTAGAGTCATCCTTATATGACCACCAGCAAATCGCAATACTATAGATGTATATAGATGTGGATGTGAACCTCTGTGCGACTAATTACACCCTCATTGACTGCATATTTGGAAAGCCCTCTTTAATGGAAGGGAATACACTGTATCCCACGAGTCTCTTCCTCCTAGCTTGGGACCAGATGTAATGATCCTTTAAATACAAGCCAAGCTGGAGAAACTGGAGCTCATGATTTCAACTCAACACGTTTCGGAATGGCAGAAAAGAGTCTAAATTTACAATGTTGATAATACCTGTAGTGATTTCTAAATACAATATCTAAATTAATATATAACAGTATAGGGCATAAAGGAAAAGATAAGAAAGTACAAAAGAATGTTCTGCTAGAACGGTTGGTGTCGCCTACGCCTTCAGATTATTATTTGCTAACGAATAGCCGAACAAAACGGTACCCAATTTTTCAAATTCGTCCTTGACATAAACACCCACTTTTCCTAGTTCTAAGAAAATATTTGCCTAAAATGCATTGTGGAACGAGGAGTTGCAAGGATAGATGAAATGCTAATTCGTTTCTCATTGATTTTAAACTAAAATCCAACTGTAGCACAGTGGCAAGCCTTGCCTTAGGGGTTTCCCCAATACAATGAAAAAGTTAGAATTGTGGACACTACGGTCATGGAAACATGTTAAGCTCTTATTATGAATGACCTAAGCTCTCGTCATTCGCTTGATATTACATGGAAAAAGAGTGAACGAGAGGTAGTTTAAAAATAAACAACTAACATAGAAAAAAAGATAGAATTTTGAACCAAACCACATAGCCCATTAAAAATCGTAGATTCGTGTACCTGAAGACTTGCTGACCAAGAATATGGTGTTAGTTATATAAATAGTCCCTTAACTAATCAACTATTGATAAAACCATACATAGAGATCAGAGATACTGTCAGGTCAAGTCATATCTGCTTAGACTGGATCACATATTTTTTGGGAAAAAAGTAGGTGACAGATAGGCTAGGATAGTACAGTGAATCCGATTGGGTGGCATTTGAAGTGAGACGAAATATTATTGGCTGACCTTTGAATAAACATAAATAGCCCAGTAACGTAGAAAGGTTTGAATGATATTTTTTTGAAAGACTGTTTACCCTTGTACAATTAAGAGTGATTGGCTAACTGAATCGATATTGTCAGAATAAGCGTTAGGGGGGACGCCATTACTAGAAAATTTTCACCACTGATAGATGAGATCAGGCTGTGCTTTTAAATATAATTTCTGGGCAGCCTGGACGACAAAACAGATCGAAACTGTGTCAGTCATCGTCTCTGTGTATTTCATTGAACAAATTGTGGTAAGATTGACATTTATTAATCTGTATTTTATATAAAAATTGAATGTGAAATAATAATATATGTCTGGACATGAGTGGGTCTATAGTGAACATGAGGCAAAGCCTAAAGATTGATCCACCATGTGATAGACTGTCAGAGAGGGGTAAAACTACAAGAATGTGTATGATTGTCATAAAGGAGCATAACACCTATCCTATTATATGGAAGAGATTACAGCTGGAATTGCAGTGGCGTTGTAACTATTAGGGAAAGGAATACTGGTGTACATTGTCACATCAAAAGAAAATGGTGGCATGGGTTTGTATAAGGATATGACCCGTTTTGTTTGTTTGTAATGTACATGTCCTTAATTGTGGACTATTAGTGTATGCTAGGTATTAAGAAGGATGCATACCTTCACATTTCAGAGGTCCTGGGTACTGACGTTAATGTGGTACCAAACGCTTGAAAACTGATTGATTCAGGACTCTGCCTGTTTACTACGAGCCCATGCTAGTGGCCATTGCCTATCAAACAGGGAACAGATTGTCAAGCGAGCAGAGGAAAGGTTCAACCTATATTCTACTGCCAAGATAAGTTCTCGTTCGGCACCTGAGAGCTCAACTAACTCAACTACAGAACTTTAAAAGAAGAAATATAAAAAGTGACAGTGAATAAAACTGGGACAAATATTTAATAGTTCCACAAGTGACAAATAGAAACAAACATTACTAAAAGGGTATGATTTCAAACAACAACCTAGTGGTACTACCAGTATTACCTTAAAGTAGGAGAACACTACAAACATATATTAGAAAAATATTTTATGTATGGACAGAGGATCTATTGTGTTATTTGACTGATGTAAATGATTATTTTGATTTCACTTTTAAATTGCAAATCCTGATTCCAAACAAAATAGAATCAGGATAATAAAATTGTAAAAATCATATTTACACAAAATTTCAACCTCAGTCTTAAATAGGATAGCCTTTTAAAGTGTCGTTTGTATGTTATTGTGATAGTACTGTGTGCTGTTGTGAATAATAAACTATTTGTTTGTATGTTTGTTGATTTTTGTACATTACATTCTACATTCATAACCCTAGACACTAAACGAAGTCATTTAATACAATAATAAATACATTTTGAATGAGATAAAAGGGGTGGTAGCGGAAAGGTACCCTGAAAAGTTCACAATCCTATTGGGTAAATTCAGGGACCTTCATAGCTAATCTCATTTATTAACATATTAATACCTAACAACAAATTCATACCATCAAATCCACCACAATACCAAGGACTCTTTAGCTTGTGTACTGGCAGCAAAAAAGCGAAAAAGCTAAGCAGCTCTAGTTAAACAACAACAACAACAACACGAGGTTGTCAACCTCACATTAGTCGCCGTTTACGACATACCTGTGGGTGTAGTAGACCTATCTTCTTTATATCTCTTTGTTTATCCCGGAACTACACAGGGCGTTGTTTATATTGCTGTAAATAATTGTGAATTCCACTCCTGTGTGGGTGTTTTTCCAAATGCATTTTATTTAGCATCACCACATTTATTCCCCTGACAATCTTCGTCAAATCCTTGTGTATATTCAGACCCAACTACTGTGACCTCACATCATGTATTCCCAATTTCTCTTGCATTTATTTGCGTTCCAGGGACTGAAGAACAAGGTCATTGACACAACCTAGATTCGTCAAGCTGTTTTGTCTGGAGCTACTGAATTTCATTTCTGTTTGGTGGGCGTTTCATAATTTAATTTATAGTCAGTAAGAAGAGAGATGGTGACAAGTGTCGTCCCCTGCGTACTCCATTTGAAAATTATGGCACAGTAAAATTTACACTGCCATTTCAACGTTTCGTCATTTTCATTAAATCAGTAAGTCCCTAATGCACAAAACGAATTTTGTGAGACAATCGTTATCATCATCAGTACTTTGAAGCCCCCTGTAGAGCTGAGGTTTCAACAATAACATACCAAACCCTTATGGCCTGTGTCATCCTCTCAAATCCTTTCCATGTCATCCTCACCAAAGGACCTTCTGTCTTGAATGCCTCAGTTGATATCTTTCCTTCCGTTGACTTGTCCATATAGTTGACATTTGTGTGGCATAACGTTTCCACTTGATAGATGTAGTCGGCAGCGCACCCAACCCTCTTAAGTCGACTTTTACGAAATTACAGTAGGTAGGTTACAGTGTTACTAATGTTTGCTCCATTCTCGGGTCCCGGTAACACACGGACCTCAGAGACGGTAGTAAACAATTACATGAGGAATGTCCGAAAACCAAATTACATCTCGGAGGGAACCTTTCGCCAGACAAACGATATACAACCCGCTACCTCTGAAAACTACGATAAACCAAGCGGATTTCCCGTTTTTCTTTTCCAGCGAATCAGTCGGTGTTAAAACACTTATTTCACGAAAATTCGTAAGTATTAACCTTGTTCCTAAGTTCTGTAATCTTAGTATCATCAATGGATAGACGTAGGAGTGCAGTCAAAGGTGTCGGAGAAGTGGCAGCCACACAATACTGTGAAGTGAAGACAGAGAAAAGAACTAAAGACAGACATGGACGGAGTAAAGCAGACATGGAAAAAACATGAACGGATGGCACACATCCTCCTTAAGCAACGAAGTAAGATATTTTTAAACATGTTGGTAAGAAGATTGATTTTTCATTAGCGCCCACAGCAACTGATTTTTCTGTAGAGATGCTGTGGCGAGATGGATGTTGAACAGAAATAATATATCTAGTTCCCAGAACTGAGAAAAGAACTGGTGAATAAGATGTAGGGATGGCACAGGACACGTCAGGTAGTTAGCGTGGCAATTCCAGAGTGTCTTGCCCGCTTTGCTACAGATACTAACAAGTAAAGCAAAAACATTTTACTACCATAAAGTTAAAACTTAGAGAGAATATTTTAAAGCTGTCACATTTTTTCTTCAACTGTTTAAATTTTCCTTTTCGTATGAGTCCAGCAATAATTGCCCGTGTTTGAGCTACTTAAGTCAAATGTTTACACAAACTCACGTGTACACGCACACTAATTATTTTAACTGATTTCTCTATTTTGATTCCTGTATGCTGTAGTGCTCAAATCTCTTGAGAAAACTTTGTCGTTGTTAAAACTCTGTTAATTTTTACGGTGCCTTGTTATTTACTAATCTTCCTACTTAGAGGATATTTGTTTTTTGTGCTTAGCTAGTCGTCAGCCCCAGTATGGTTACTCCAGCAGTGTAACTATGGCGTCATCCAGATGGACTTAGATCAACTCCTAGGGTTGCCTGTTAATTTTCTTATAATTCTGTTTGGTGTCTTTCTTTCTTTCTTTTTGTCTTTCTTTCTTTCTTTGCCAATTCCTCCGAAGACTAAGAGTACAAGGAATTATTACTCGAATCAAAACACTGACACTTTACATTCGTCTATTACTATTTTCCTACATGTATTTAGACACTCCTTATCTCGTCACTATTGACTTAGTTATTTTTTCATCCGCCATTTCAATAAAGAATTTTGTTAGTTCTACTGTTCAGCCCCATCCTGACCAGATTTCTTATTTGGCCACAATCAGGCCAAACTGGCATTCTACAACACTACCGCCCACAAAACACGAATCTATTATTAACCCGTTCTGAAAGTGGTCAATAATTTCTGGTGTCACAAGAATTAATGAACCAGCTATTCACAAATGTCCTTCCTTCAATCTTGTTCTTCTTGTACAACTAGTTATGCCGACTTCTAACCTGGTATGGACGGTTGGTTTTATTAATAAATTTAACAAAATGTACTGTGTTTTAAACCTTCATACATTTCAAACTTCCCAGGAGTCTCTGATGAGACAAGGAAAGAATATGGCGACTGTTCCCTCAGGCATGTCCTACAAGGCTACTAATACAAGGTTTCACATGGGACTGCCAACCTTATCATGTAAAACAAATGCTACAGAAACCACTCCTACAAAATTACGTGAATATTTAGTGCAGGCTTCCTGCATGGGCACCAGCTGTAACTGTGGTTCTATGCTTCATAGGGAACTAAAATGAAAATTAATGAATATAATATTTAACAGTTATCTTTTAATTTATGTTGTCCGATTGACAGAGTGGTTAGAGCGCTGGTCTATGGCTGCATAGGTGCCGGATTCAATTCACGGTATCGACACGCTTCAGTTTACCCAGCTGTAAATGGGTAGCTGACTTTGCAGGAGTTAGGGAAAAAAGGCAGCGAGGAAGGCAGCTGGTCACTCCACCTCTCGATGCTGGACTTAGTATAGTGAGGTCTCTAACGCTACACTCCTCAATGGCAGTATCTGCTACAAGACAATTTGTTTTTACTGTTGTAAATTGTTACTAGTAGACAGCCAGGAACGAGTAACATTTAGGATCCCAGTATAGGACAGGCCATAAGCCTGGAAGTCTATTTATTCTTCGTCGTTCGCTCCAAGACTGGAAGTGAATTCTAACATTAAAAAGGAATAACTATAGAGTTATCACCTAGCGCCTTTATCCTAGGATCCTACTTCAAGTGTACCCTGTTAGACCCTAACCCATCTGAAGGACGACGACATCTTAAACAGTTGTCCGACATATTACGACCGTTTTCTGTGCATCATGACAGGATATATCTATTAGCTCAATCTATTGAGGTAAGTTGTAATATGTATATTTTAACCATTTCATTTCCACATTTGACATGTATAAATTGCTTGTGGTGGTACAGTTGTACATGAGTCCAGCAGTCTCATGATATGAAAGAATTATTAAATAAACCACCACTGCAAGAGCTGGTGACTCCGTCGTGCGGGTTACTTCACAAGGAACCAATAGCAGAGGTAGCCCACGGTCCATAAAGAGCAGGGAGTTGTTGATAATAATATCATGGTATATATTTAGTATGCCAATATGTTAAGAAAGTTTTAATTGTGTGTGTCTCGATGCTTTCAGATTTAATGCTCAGGGGCATAGGGAAAATTATGAGGAAGATGAAGTGGTGGAGGGAAGCGGAGGTAGCCTGATGTTTATATCAGGAAACACGATACTTAAAAGATGCATTTGTTTCCTCTCAGTTTTTGTTACAAGTTTCCAGCAATCGACACTAGACACCTACATACCATACGGGTCTTGTAAACACGTGATTCGACAACCTGAGTAGTTATTCCGGCCTTGTTGCAAGGGGCGTGCCGTGCCAAAATATTCGATTCCTGAAGAGAAGAAACGGTTGAAAACTTTACCGGGAACCTGTAGTGATGAAACCAGACTCCAACTGACCCCAACACCACCAGTTAATACTCTTTACTGGCTCATTAAAGGACACTCTCATTCTTTTAAACCACCAGATCATCATATGGTTATAAAAATTAACTGTTTGTTTTCCTTATCAAAACAATTTTATTTATTTTAACCTAGTTAAACAAATAACACACTATTAAATCTATTTTATATGTAAATAAAAATCTAGATTCAGTTACTCACTAATGAGTGAATTTTATGGCTGCACCTGTATGACTCATATTTTTAAAATACATACATATTCAGAGCTACTAAACTAAAATTTTGCGGAATCACTTTCAGGGGGGGGGGGGGCGGGGGGAACGGGTCCTCATGTAATACAAGTCAAAACGTTTTCTCACATAAGAAGCAGGGAATAATAAGTTTAGAACAACTAAGATGACTCGGTTGTTCTACTTGCCTTTCTATAAGTTCCTGTGAGACTCCCTGGAATGGAAGCATCATTCTTCTATTTATATCTGTGCCAAGAGTAATCTTGAGCGAAGGTTGATACCTTTTAAAAACCTCATCCTTTTATTCGGAGCTGGACCATCATTGGGCTACTACTGGTAGAGCAGGGGAGACAACCAGCGACAGAGCCCGATAGATTACCACTACGCGTCTACAACACTAGAAGATCTCGGTTGAAGGCACGGGGAAGACCAACAGGCAGATGGATAGACAACCTCACAGATAGCCTACAACAACACGGGCTGACAGCAGCCAAGGTGGCACACTTGGCTCAATGACGCAGACTTCAGCTTCACACTCCATTCACAGCAATAGTGGAACGGAACAAGTAACAATAAGTAATAGCTGAACGGAACAAGTAAAAATAAGTAAAAGCTGAACGGAACAAGTAAAAATAAGTAATAGCAGAACGGAACAAGTAAAAATAAGTAATAGCAGAACGGAACAAGTAAAAATAAGTAATAGCAGAACGGAACAAGTAAAAATAAGTAAAAGCTGAACGGAACAAGTAAAAATAAGTAATAGCAGAACGGAACAAGTAAAAATAAGTAATAGCAGAACGGAACAAGTAAAAATAAGTAATAGCAGAACGGAACAAGTAAAAATAAGAAAAAGCGGAAAGGAACAAAGAAAATTATGTAATGACAGAACGGACCAAGTATATTTAAGTAAGATGAATGAATACACAAGTTAGCTGTCAGCTATGGTAGTGTGACACAAGAAAAAAAAAGAAATTATATACAAGGAAAATGACGAAGCTATAATGAAATTTCAAATAAATATCAAATTGTCCAGTGTTTTACTTGAAAACGTTGTGAGGAGCTAAAGGTTGTTGCTGTCTGAAGTTCTTTTTCTTCTTCTTGTTCTTGTTGTTGTTGTTGTTATTCTTCTTCATCATCATCTTCTCCTTCTTCCTCTTCTGCTTTTCTTCTTCTTTTTCCTCCTCCTCTTCTTCTTTCTTTTCTTCTTCTTCTACTTCGTCTTCTCCTTGTGCTTCTTCTTCTTTGCTTCCTTTCCTCTTCTTCTTCTTATAAATGTGACGATTTTTGCGTACGTCTGTTGCGTTCCATTTATGTATGTTTGTGAAGCTGGTATTAGATAATATTGGTCAAGCGAATCTAGGGTAATAATGTTTCAACTGTTAAATGGTAACAAACTAACACAGCAGCTTGTGAAATAATTGTAGATCACTCCTGTTGACGATTCTTGACAATTTATTTACATGTTCCACAACACATGGCTCCACATAATAATGATAATTCATAGATACTCTTGTTAAACCAGGCCAACTACAACGGGCCATCAAAGTTCATGCCTAAAACTATGGCAGTAATGGTGCTTTCGTCACCGATCTGTCTGGTACAAGTCCGCGATATAATCATTTTGTACTCAAGCGTACATTATCGACACGACACTTCCCTGGTCAGTAATAAATCTCTGTCATACTTATAAGTCAACACCTCCCTTTTATGCAGACACACTGGCGGACATAAGAACATCAGCAGGAACACACATGGAACGCAGTCATTCAGGCTGGATACACTTCCAAAAGTCAACTGCCCAAAATCTTACAATACTTTCAGACCTGTTCACGACCTGCATTCTTTGCACGGACTTATCCAAATCTCGCTCACGGTCATAACAACACAAACCGTACACTAATTTTACGACATTCTATTCTAGCAACCCTCTTGTTGAGCACCGCAGCGTTTCAAAATAATGAATACATTGTGGTGTGCACAAAGAGGTGTAACTACATTTTTCTACATTCTTCGTTCTCTCCTGCATTACCGATTTATTTCTTCATTTTTCACACTCATCGTCCTATTATTTAACACCCCGACACATATAGGTCTAAAGAGACAAGATTGGTCAAAATCGAGAGCCTAACATAAACTTTAGCCCTCATTGGCAAGTTTGTCTAAAATACCATATTGGACGTGAACAGAGAAAGGGAAATATAATCTAGCAAAGTCGGAGACACAAATCAGACTGCATTTTCAAGAAACGTCAAGTAACAACTCCCAGTAACCAGAATCAAGGATCGGAAAAAGAATTCCAAAATTAAAACAGTGACAGATCGAAGTATTTGGGTGTCTTTATAACTTAAAAGAGAACCCGCAATTTTAAATACAAAGACTGGAATCAGAAAACACATAAGAGGGATTCTGAAACTACCCCAGACTGATGTATCAAATCAACGTTGCTGTGTCCATTCTACTGTGCCAGGAGAATGTATATCCCATTTGGGGTGAGTGTAAACATTTATTTACAATGTGAATTGTGACATGTCTGTACTTGCTAAGTAGTTATACCAGTCATAGGAGGCTGGCAACCTCAACATATGAAAATAGTATGTTCATAAACCACTACAGCAAGAACTGGTGTTTGCTTTATGCTTGTTCGCTTAGGAAAGCGACCACAGACTCCGAATGGAGCAGTAAGATGATTACCTCACATGTGCCTAGGGTGTATAGTATAATTTTGTGAGATATGTGTACTTTTATAATGTTAGTTCAGGCAAATCATTGCACTCGCGCTGTCCAGACACATTTTCCCCATTTACGTAACCAGAAGCATAACGGTGATTTATAATCATATTCCTTGAGTTATCCTATGTATATGTTACGTCTCTTTTTACTTGATAATGTTAATATTTAGTGACAGGATGGTTCCTGTAGGCCAAGTTCACTTCTAGGGTAGCAAACATCTAGACACCGAAACCAGCCAATATCAATCACCTTTATTTGAGCCACAATTGACTAAGTGGACAGTATACATTTTTATTCAAACGTCACGTTGCTCCAACTTGAAATACATTTCAATTCAATTTACAAATGGCATATTATATGCAGTCGTCGATAAAACTTTAGGCAGTCCCTTCATGTCTGGAACGCTGTCCTTTTCATTTTTCACATTTTATTAATCATATTTTCACACTCGACATTGAGAATCCATACTCCCTTTAAATGAAGATAACTAGATACACCTCACAGAAGATCTTGATGTATTACCGATTTATCTCTTCATTTTTCACACTCATCGTCCTATTATTTAACACCCCGACACATATAGGTCTAAAGAGATAGGATTGGTCAAAATCGAGAGCCTAACATAAACTTTAGCCCTCATTGGCAAGTTTGTCTAAAATACCATATTGGACGTGAACAGAGAAAGGGAAATATAATCTAGCAAAGTCGGAGACACAAATCAGACTGCATTTTCAAGAAACGTCAAGTAACAACTCCCAGTAACCAGAATCAAGGATCGGAAAAAGAATTCCAAAATTAAAACAGTGACAGAACGAAGTATTTGGGCGTCTTTATAACTTAAAAGAGAACCCGCAATTTTAAATACAAAGACTGGAATCAGAAAACACATAAGAGGGATTCTGAAACTACCCCAGACTGATGTATCAAATCAACGTTGCTGTGTCCATTCTACTGTGCCAGGAGAATGTATATCCCATTTGGGGTGAGTGTAAACATTTATTTACAATGTGAATTGTGACATGTCTGTACTTGCTAAGTGGTTATACCAGTCATAGGATGCTGGCAACCTCAACATATGAAAATAGTATGTTCATAAACCACTACAGCAAGCACTGGTGTTTGCTTTATGCTTGTTCGCTTAGGAAAGCGACCACAGACTCCGAATGGAGCAGTAAGATGATTACCTCACATGTGCCTAGGGTGTATAGTATAATTTTGTGAGATATGTGTGTCGTAAATTTATTTTGAGAAAAAGAGTCTTAGAAATAGTAGTCTGGTTTAGAGTGTAGAATGATGGTGAAAGGCTCAGTGATAGGAAAAGGTTAGCGAGTAAATATGATGCTCCACAGAGTGCTGGAGGAGAGTAAAGACAGACTTATTTACGACAAATCGTTTCTCTCAATCTTCTCTTCCACTCTCCTGGTCAAACAATTATTTGCCAGTTTTCCAGACACACATCTGCGCTCACACCGATTTGGTGCTTCAGACACACAGACGACGTGGATACAACTATCTTAAACAAATATGAGGGATTTGGGCCTTGGTAGTCCAACACAGTACTATGTATGTTTATGCTGTTTATTAGCATTAAACTCAATCACAACATCCAACAGGTTACATAAAAATTATCATAAGTACAGAAAATACAATTAACAAGGTGAGGATGGGGGTAAAGAAGATTGGTATCGACTAAGCCCTTCCCGCTTATTAGACAAAGGTAAACCCAGTCCCAAGATAGATAGTTATCAGGAACATAGGTAATGTAACCTAACAATGAAGTTAATTTCTCTGAAAGAGGTGTTACAATATTAGGTATGGTGGTAGACTAAAATACTGTTATCCCAATTGTGTCTTCCCTTTACTAAGCAAAGAAAAAAAAAGGGGGGGGGGTGAAACAGAGTTAACAAATTATCCCACTTAAAGGAACAATGCCGGGTATACAGAAAAACGTATTACCCGGTAGGCAGTTGACAAATGGTTTCTGCAAAAATAATTCTCCTGTCATTCATACACTCTGTGAGGATCCACACTCATATACACCACACACTTACCGATTGCAGCATCAGACAATCCATAGCATGATATACACAGTAATTAAACTCTTTACGTGTGAAAACTGTCTAGTCCTTCTATGTCCCGCCCCAGATAATGCGAGGTTTCACTGAGAGCAAATATTCCCGCTTATCGCCGGACTTGAAGTTCTAAGAGTTCTTGTGTTTTATTATAAAGAAACGAGTCTATGGGATGGCACTGACGTAGATCGACATAGGGGTGAAAAATGAGGTGCTGGTATAATCCTTCAATGCGTGATGATAGCCACTGACCGGTAAAGTTTTTAATCCAGCGAGGAAAAACTAGGCTCGGTCACAGTCAGGTAAATCGGTATTCTCTCACATTTAGAGACGTACATAAATTATTGCTACTGGCACTGTTCATCTTCCAGTTTATTTCACAGATTGAAATTTAAATTTGATGATAATATTTTAAATGTTCTTGGGTAGGCTTTCTTTCCTGTAGTTATGACAGCTAGGCCGCACCGGACCGCCTCAAGATTAAATTTAAACAAATGTCTCATTAAATTGTCTGGAAGTTTTAAGAACCGAGTCTGAAACTCTCTGTATGATTTATTAAGAATACTGGGATCGCAAAGGTGATCATTCTGGAGAAAAAGATAGAAAACCCATGACAATCATAATCATACTTCAAAAATGAAATAATATTCTTAACGCGCGATAAATTTACCGTTAAGGCTATATTATGTATACACTTGCGTATTTAATTATGTATTTAAGAAAACCCGTCACAAGTCTAATGGTTAAAATACACATCTAGATATATATATATAGGACTTAACTAAATTTATTAATTATAAATTCCTTCGCGACTTTAAAAGTTACTTTAACATTTAAACATCTATTATTTTTGGAAATGTTATAATAGATATATCATTAAATTTACCACTGGAACTTTTGGGATGAGTTTAATTAAATAGATTAAATAAACACAAAATCCAGTGAAATAAAATGAAAGCACTAGACCACTGATCACTTTAACAAATATATTATACCGTCACAGAAAAAGAAACACTCCAATTTGTAGCCACCAATTTCAGATGGGAATCTAGCAACTTTCTACTAATAGCTAGTGAATCTTAAAAATCTCTGGCCCTGAATGATAGCATGGCTTTCTAGTGGTCTGTATATATTTAAAATGGAATTAAAGATGAGGGGGGCATGAGAAAGTTGACACTTTTTTTTTATCTCAGGAGACTTTCGGGGATCTGACCGACAGACTAAAGAGAGATGCCGTCCCCTGGTTTCCCGTTTCCCCGTTCGTTGCATCGACATCTTCCCCCGTTCGCTCCGTCTGCGGTCGGTTTTGCGCTTAACATAGAGGTGCGAAAATTCCGCCAGGAAAGCTTGCGTCTCGTTTCCGGGACCACTACTGCTTTGAACTCTCCCGCTCAACGTTCCTGAAACCACTTCCGTGTCTGTTTGATCCTGTTCCGCTCTCTCTGCTTGAAGTAGGCAACGCCCCCACTGCCCAAGTTAATGAAAATAACTTCATATCATTGCTCCGGCGATGTCCGTGGGCGTGATTTAATCTTTCCTTAAATCAATGCGATGACCAGAATGAACGGTAGATAAACTGTCCACATATTAATCAGCCAACGTGTTGGCCATCTGCGTGGAACGGTTGCATAGCTAATGAGTCCAGGTGAAATAAATTCCCGTTTGATGAAGAGTTACCAAAATATTCGGGGGCACTGATGCTAACGAAGGGGTCGCTACAAAGGGTCGTGCTACAACGATTCAGGGCCAGCTGAGTTCGTCTGTGACAATCGTCCCCTCTTTTGAGACATGAAAACACATTTTCATGTTTAATTTCTGACAATGAAGCTGCCCTGATCGGTAGCTTTTGGGTGATTGGTATGTTCAACTTCTTCCTCTTCGTCCGTAGTCCAGTTTCTACTCAGGAAATCCGCCCCGACATTATGTCTTCCCGGAATGTATTCCACTTTGAAAGAATAAACGCTTAAAAGAAGGGCCCACCGCATGATCCTTGCGTTAAATTCTTTATTGGCACCAAGAAATGCTAACGGAGCGTGGTCTGTTTGCACCGTGAAAGATGTACCATAGAGAAACTCATGATGGCGTCTGATACCGTCAATCAGAGCGAGGCATTCTCTTTCGACTACGCTGTAGTTCCGTTCAGCTTTATTTAATTTCCGACTGCCATAGGCAACTGGAAATAGCATGTTCGGGTTACTGTCATCGGCTTGAAGCAGTGTTGACCCGATGCCCTGACCTGACGCGTCAACCCGTAATACGAAAGGTTTCTTGAGGTTTCTTCGTAGGTTTCCGATGCAATTAATATGTCATCCATAAAATTATGGATATGGGGACTTTGCAAAGGTTCTAGAAGCTTCCTCATCATCCTGGTGAACACTCCTGGTGCGTTATGCAAACCGAATGGCATCACATTAAATGTGTAATGTCCTTCACTAGTGCTGAAAGCTAACAAGGGTTTAATTTCCTCCTTGACTGGTATTTGATAGTAACCTTTACTGAGGTCAATCTTGGAGAAAATCCTTGCCTTGCTAAGCTTGGTGAACAACTCAGAAACAGTTTGGAGAGGTTCGGGCTGGAATTCCGTAACAGCGTTTAGCAGCCGGTAATCTATACACAGCCGAACTTCCTTATTGGGCTTCTGCAACAGCACTATATTGGAACTGTAAGGAGATGTAGACTCACTGATAATTCCTGCCTGACGCAGCTTGTCTATTTCTCCGCGAAGTGCATCAGCTTTAGCGTAAGGGATGGGGTAAACTCTGGTTCGAACAGGGGTCTCGTTTGTTAATTTCATATCAAATTCGATGAGATTTGTTCGACCAGGTACATCCGTTAAGACTGCACTGTACTGTTTTAGTAGCGCCCTGGTTTCTGTTTGTTGTTCTAGTGAGAGATTGTCGCCGAACTTGACATCTTTAAAGGATTCTGTGGGTTGCAATGGATACTCCATGCAACCATCATCATCTTCCTCGTCTTCCGTTGCTATGGCGACAGCCAGGAGATTCTCGGAGGATGGCACCGGTCTTTCCAAATATTTCTTAAGCAGATTTATGTGGAAGACCTTCTCCTTTCCTTTGATGGAGATCTTGTAATTGGTACGTGAGATCTTTTTAAGGACGGTAAACGGCCCTTGCCATCCGATGCGAAGTTTATTGCTTCCGGTTGAAAGTAGCAACAAAACTTTCTCCCCTGGTTTTAGTTCTCTCTCTTTTGCAGCTTTGTTGTTTCTTTTAGCGTGTTTAGCGCGGGCTTTCTTAAGGTTGGTTGTAGCTAGATCCCAACCTAGCTTTAGCCTTTCCTTGAGCTCAGATACATACTTGCTTGCAGAGACGACTGTCTCGTCGGCCTTTTGGTCTGTCAGGGACCGAAGTAAGGCTTCTAGTGGCCCCTTAATAGGTCTGCCAAATAAAAGTGTAGCTGGCGCGAATCCCGTAGACGCTTGGGGAACCTCTCGGTAGGCGAATAAGGCAGCCGATATATATAGGTCCCAGTCTTCCGGTTTCTCCTGACCCAGCTTACGTAACATGGTGGTTAGGGTGCCGTTAAAACGTTCCACGAGCCCATTTCCGGCCGGATGGTAGGGACTGGTGTGGATATGTTTGGCCCTCAAGATCTTAAAGATCTCCTCCATTAACAGGCTACGGAATTGGGATCCATTGTCCATCAAAACTTGTTGAGGGAATCCCAACCGTGTAAAGATTTGCACGAGGGCTTCTGCGACATGCTTGGAATTTATGCATGGTAGCGGTACAGCTTCGGCCCACATTGTGCAAGTGTCGACTAAGGTCAGGATGAACCTGTTCCTTCTTTTGGTCCTTTCCAGGGGTCCAATGATGTCGACAGCAACCCGTTCAAATGGAGTACCCACTATTGGCATTTGCCCCAAAGGTACTGGGGGTGTCAAGTGCTTTGGTGCTACCCGTTGGCACTGGGCGCAGGATTTCACATACCTGGTAATGTCAGAGTTCATTCCTGGCCACCAATAGTGGTTTTTTATTCGCTGAATAGTGGCGTTTTGTCCCATATGTCCGCTAAAGGGAAGAGAGTGCCCCATTTCTAAGATCTGGCTTCGGTACTGCGTCGGTACTAGGAGCTGGTTATTCCCCGTGTCCGGGTTGCCCGTTCTACGATACAATACGCCGTCCTTAGAAAAGATGTCTTCGTTGTGTCTGGGGTCCTTAGCCATGGGCAGTCTTTTAAAGCAGAGCTCCATAATGGCCGCTTTAATAACCCCTCTGACAAAGTCAGAGTGTATTTCTACCAGTGCGATAGGAAGCGTCCTGGGTGCATCACTCGTGAAAACTCCACTAAGTTTGACGGTTTCCTCTGTCTTCTGACCGGGTTTGACTAGGTGTTCTAGCAACGATACAACTGAAGCTTAGTCCAGTGTCAAAGAGACAAGTCGTTGAGGTACCATTCAAAATTACAGTTCCTCGAGTTGAGGGTCGGTCCCCCTCAGGTTGAGAATCACTGACATTGACTCTACCTTTCGAGGCTGTATGCAAACATCCAACGCGGTTTGGACCGGTTTGTTTGCCCTGATCAGACGTTCCTGGTGTAGGGGTCTTTCCTTTTCCTTGACCTTGGTGGCCGCGCTGCCACGTAGGCTTGGTGGGTTGATCAGAATTGTTGTTGGGGGGGGTATCGGGTTTTGTAGAATTTCGATTTTTCCTGGGGAGGTCTCTGGGTATTATTTTCTCGTTGGTTATAATTCTGAGAGGAATTAGAAGAATAGGATGACTGCTCTAGATTTAGTTTTCGAGATGGCTCATCTGTGGGTTTACGTTTAGTGCTGGGAAGTTCGGCCATTGCATTGGTATAGCGTTCGGCCTTATTGAGGATGTTCTTAAGTCTGACTGCTCCCTGTTCCGCCAAAAATCTACGGGTTTCGTTTGACAAAGTTGACTTTATCTGCTCCACAAGAACAAGTTCAAGGAGTCCCTCATATGTAAGAGGTAGGTCCGATAATTCGATGCACTTTATCAAATAGCCCGTGAGACGTGAAGAGAACTGTGAAAATGTTTCCGTGCTCTCTTTTCGGCTGTTCCTGAACATTTGCAGGAATTTTCGGGCGGTCATCTCAAACCGTTCTAGCAAGGCCTTTTTCAGCATGTCGTAATCATGTTGGTTCGATCCCAGCTTTGTGTATACGTCATAAGCATTAGCTTTTAGTGACGTTGAGAGCTTAAGTGCCCAGCGGGAACTCTCTAACCCATACAGATTCGCGAGCCTTTCGAATTTTTCTAGGTAGCTGTCAATTTTTTCATTAGGGCTAGGAAAAGATTCTAAAGCAAAAGACAACGCCGTTAATTGGGCAGACTGAGTGCTGGAGAGATCCATTGACTGGGGCGAAGACGGCTCTCCGTTATTCGGAGTAGAGGCGCCCCGACTCTCTAAAGCCTTAAGCGCCAGTTCGTGTTGTCTTTCTCGCTCTCTCTCTCTCTCTTTCCCTGCGAGCTTCTATCTCTGCCTCAATTTTCTTCTGCTCCAATTGACGATCGTCCGCTTCTTTCTTCCTAGCTTCTGCCCTCTCTTCTCTCTCTTTTTCTTCCTTCCTCTCAGCTTCTGCTCTTTGTTTCTCTTCCTTCCTCTCTGCTTCTGCTCTTTGTTGCTCCGCGTCATATATTTCCAGTTCCTGGTTGATAAACAGGTTCGCAGCTTCTGAGTCTAGTCCTGCCTCTTTCGCTTCCAGCCTCAGGATGGATCTCATCTTTATCCTTTCTGCCATTGTTAAAGAATAAGATGTAGTATGACTAGAGAATAGTACGAAAGAACAAGAAGGGAAAAAAAATCAAAGCCGCTACGAGAAAAACCGAAAGTAAAAACAATTTACTTAATGACCTCGTGTGTTAACTTATCGCCGCTATTATTGTCACTTAAGACTTTTAACGCAAGCAACTATGCCAATTAATTGGTAAGTTGCACTAGAAAAAAATCTACTATTACTAACAGTAGAGAAAGATTTATATTAAAACAATTTAAAAGGGAAAAAAATAAAAAAAATTTTCCCCGAAAATTTTAATTCTCTAACAACAAACTCCGTCCCTGAAGTCAATTATGAGATGAGACGTAGTTAACTTAATTTTTAAAAATCAGAACAATCCGTCTTTAGCTTAGCTCAACTCAAACGCTTCAAAAACCTTTAGTGACTGTAAAACCAGTCACGCGATCCCAGCAAATCTTATAAAGAAAAAAAATGTAATTTACTCCGCCAGAGGATAATTTAGCTACCCGAATTTATGATTATCCGTACTTCCTACTGCTGTGGAAAGAAAACAACCTGTAAGTATGCTGTGTGGACGACCCAAATACTAAAAGGCATTGTCTAGGGGTGTAATTAATTATTTATTTATTTCCCTAAATCACAAAGACAGATCATTCACACTCTATCTAGTTAGACTCAGACTTAGATCAGACTCAAAATATCTTTATCCCGGCGAGCCAGCCAAATATTGTCGTAAATTTATTTTGAGAGAAAGAGTCTTAGAAATAGTAGTCCGGTTTAGAGTGTAGAATGATGGTGAAAGGCTCAGTGATAGGAAAAGGTTAGCGAGTAAATATGATGCTCCACAGAGTGCTGGAGGAGAGTAAAGACAGACTTATTTACGACAAATCGTTTCTCTCAATCTTCTCTTCCACTCTCCTGGTCAAACAATTATTTGCCAGTTTTCCAGACACACATCTGCGCTCACACCGATTTGGTGCTTCAGACACACAGACGACGTGGATACAACTATCTTAAACAAATATGAGGGATTTGGGCCTTGGTAGTTCAACACAGTACTATGTATGTTTATGCTGTTTATTAGCATTAAACTCAATCACAACATCCAACAGGTTACATAAAAATTATCATAAGTACAGAAAATACAATTAACAAGGTGAGGATGGGGGTAAAGAAGATTGGTATCGACTAAGCCCTTCCCGCTTATTAGACAAAGGTAAACCCAGTCCCAAGATAGATAGTTATCAGGAACATAGGTAATGTAACCTAACAATGAAGTTAATTTCTCTGAAAGAGGTGTTACAATATTAGGTATGGTGGTAGACTAAAATACTGTTATCCCAATTGTGTCTTCCCTTTACTAAGCAAAGAAAAAAAGGGGGGGGGGTGAAACAGAGTTAACAAATTATCCCACTTAAAGGAACAATGCCGGGTATACAGAAAAACGTATTACCCGGTAGGCAGTTGACAAATGGTTTCTGCAAAAATAAATCTCCTGTCATTCATATACTCTGTGAGGATCCACACTCATATACACCACACACTTACCGATTGCAGCATCAGACAATCCATAGCATGATATACACAGTAATTAAACTCTTTACGTGTGAAAACTGTCTAGTCCTTCTATGTCCCGCCCCAGATAATGCGAGGTTTCACTGAGAGCAAATATTCCCGCTTATCGCCGGACTTGAAGTTCTAAGAGTTCTTGTGTTTTATTATAAAGAAACGAGTCTATGGGATGGCACTGACGTAGATCGACATAGGGGTGAAAAATGAGGTGCTGGTATAATCCTTCAATGCGTGATGATAGCCACTGACCGGTAAAGTTTTTAATCCAGTGAGGAAAAACTAGGCTCGGTCACAGTCAGGTAAATCGGTATTCTCTCACATTTAGAGACGTACATAAATTATTGCTACTGGCACTGTTCATCTTCCAGTTTATTTCACAGATTGAAATTTAAATTTGATGATAATATTTTAAATGTTCTTGGGTAGGCTTTCTTTCCTGTAGTTATGACAGCTAGGCCGCACCGGACCGCCTCAAGATTAAATTTAAACAAATGTCTCATTAAATTGTCTGGAAGTTTTAAGAACCGAGTCTGAAACTCTCTGTATGATTTATTAAGAATACTGGGATCGCAAAGGTGATCATTCTGGAGAAAAAGATAGAAAACCCATGACAATCATAATCATACTTCAAAAATGAAATAATATTCTTAACGCGCGATAAATTTACCGTTAAGGCTATATTATGTATACACTTGCGTATTTAATTATGTATTTAAGAAAACCCGTCACAAGTCTAATCGTTAAAATACACATCTAGATATATATATATAGGACTTAACTAAATTTATTAATTATAAATTCCTTCGCGACTTTAAAAGTTACTTTAACATTTAAACATCTATTATTTTTGGAAATGTTATAATAGATATATCATTAAATTTACCACTGGAACTTTTGGGATGAGTTTAATTAAATAGATTAAATAAACACAAAATCCAGTGAAATAAAATGAAAGCACTAGACCACTGATCACTTTAACAAATATATTATACCGTCACAGAAAAAGAAACACTCCAATTAGTAGCCACCAATTTCAGATGGGAATCTAGCAACTTTCTACTAATAGCTAGTGAATCTTAAAAATCTCTGGCCCTGAATGATAGCATGGCTTTCTAGTGGTCTGTATATATTTAAAATGGAATTAAAGATGAGGGGGGCATGAGAAAGTTGACACTTTTTTTTATCTCAGGAGACTTTCGGGGATCTGACCGACAGACTAAAGAGAGATGCCGTCCCCTGGTTTCCCGTTTCCCCGTTCGTTGCATCGACATCTTCCCCCGTTCGCTCCGTCTGCGGTCGGTTTTGCGCTTAACATAGAGGTGCGAAAATTCCGCCAGGAAAGCTTGCGTCTCGTTTCCGGGACCACTACTGCTTTGAACTCTCCCGCTCAACGTTCCTGAAACCACTTCCGTGTCTGTTTGATCCTGTTCCGCTCTCTCTGCTTGAAGTAGGCAACGCCCCCACTGCCCAAGTTAATGAAAATAACTTCATATCATTGCTCCGGCGATGTCCGTGGGCGTGATTTAATCTTTCCTTAAATCAATGCGATGACCAGAATGAACGGTAGATAAACTGTCCACATATTAATCAGCCAACGTGTTGGCCATCTGCGTGGAACGGTTGCATAGCTAATGAGTCCAGGTGAAATAAATTCCCGTTTGATGAAGAGTTACCAAAATATTCGGGGGCACTGATGCTAACGAAGGGGTCGCTACAAAGGGTCGTGCTACAACGATTCAGGGCCAGCTGAGTTCGTCTGTGACAATCGTCCCCTCTTTTGAGACATGAAAACACATTTTCATGTTTAATTTCTGACAATGAAGCTGCCCTGATCGGTAGCTTTTGGGTGATTGGTATGTTCAACTTCTTCCTCTTCGTCCGTAGTCCAGTTTCTACTCAGGAAATCCGCCCCGACATTATGTCTTCCCGGAATGTATTCCACTTTGAAAGAATAAACGCTTAAAAGAAGGGCCCACCGCATGATCCTTGCGTTAAATTCTTTATTGGCACCAAGAAATGCTAACGGAGCGTGGTCTGTTTGCACCGTGAAAGATGTACCATAGAGAAACTCATGATGGCGTCTGATACCGTCAATCAGAGCGAGGCATTCTCTTTCGACTACGCTGTAGTTCCGTTCAGCTTTATTTAATTTCCGACTGCCATAGGCAACTGGAAATAGCATGTTCGGGTTACTGTCATCGGCTTGAAGCAGTGTTGACCCGATGCCCTGACCTGACGCGTCAACCCGTAATACGAAAGGTTTCTTGAGGTCAGGCAACCTCAAAATGGGGTATGCAGACAACTGTCCTTTCAAAGTGCTGTATGCGTGTTCGCACTTTTGATCCCAAATGACCTTATCAGGACAACCTTTCTTTGTGAGGTCAGACAGAGGTGCCGTCAGTCCGTTGAAGTTCTGGATGTACTTCTGATAGTATGCACATAGTGATATGAAGGAACGTACGTCTTTCTTCGTTCGGGGTCTTTTTGCTGCCACTATTTTCTCCACGTTCTTCTGAACAGGCCAACAACAGCCGTGAGAAATAGTATGCCCCAGGAAGTCTAACTGTTCAAACCCGATGAGACATTTGCTAGGTCTGGCTGTGAGACCAGTTTCCTGTAGTCTCCTGAGGAGCATAGCAACCGTAGCAATATGTTCTTCGTAGGTTTCCGATGCAATTAATATGTCATCCATAAAATTATGGATATGGGGACTTTGCAAAGGTTCTAGAAGCTTCCTCATCATCCTGGTGAACACTCCTGGTGCGTTATGCAAACCGAATGGCATCACATTAAATGTGTAATGTCCTTCACTAGTGCTGAAAGCTAACAAGGGTTTAATTTCCTCCTTGACTGGTATTTGATAGTAACCTTTACTGAGGTCAATCTTGGAGAAAATCCTTGCCTTGCTAAGCTTGGTGAACAACTCAGAAACAGTTTGGAGAGTTTCGGGCTGGAATTCCGTAACAGCGTTTAGCAGCCGGTAATCTATACACAGCCGAACTTCCTTATTGGGCTTCTGCAACAGCACTATATTGGAACTGTAAGGAGATGTAGACTCACTGATAATTCCTGCCTGACGCAGCTTGTCTATTTCTCCGCGAAGTGCATCAGCTTTAGCGTAAGGGATGGGGTAAACTCTGGTTCGAACAGGGGTCTCGTTTGTTAATTTCATATCAAATTCGATGAGATTTGTTCGACCAGGTACATCCGTTAAGACTGCACTGTACTGTTTTAGTAGCGCCCTGGTTTCTGTTTGTTGTTCTAGTGAGAGATTGTCGCCGAACTTGACATCTTTAAAGGATTCTGTGGGTTGCAATGGATACTCCATGCAACCATCATCATCTTCCTCGTCTTCCGTTGCTATGGCGACAGCCAGGAGATTCTCGGAGGATGGCACCGGTCTTTCCAAATATTTCTTAAGCAGATTTATGTGGAAGACCTTCTCCTTTCCTTTGATGGAGATCTTGTAATTGGTACGTGAGATCTTTTTAAGGACGGTAAACGGCCCTTGCCATCCGATGCGAAGTTTATTGCTTCCGGTTGGAAGTAGCAACAAAACTTTCTCCCCTGGTTTTAGTTCTCTCTCTTTTGCAGCTTTGTTGTTTCTTTTAGCGTGTTTAGCGCGGGCTTTCTTAAGGTTGGTTGTAGCTAGATCCCAACCTAGCTTTAGCCTTTCCTTGAGCTCAGATACATACTTGCTTGCAGAGACGACTGTCTCGTCGGCCTTTTGGTCTGTCAGGGACCGAAGTAAGGCTTCTAGTGGCCCCTTAATAGGTCTGCCAAATAAAAGTGTAGCTGGCGCGAATCCCGTAGACGCTTGGGGAACCTCTCGGTAGGCGAATAAGGCAGCCGATATATATAGGTCCCAGTCTTCCGGTTTCTCCTGACCCAGCTTACGTAACATGGTGGTTAGGGTGCCGTTAAAACGTTCCACGAGCCCATTTCCGGCCGGATGGTAGGGACTGGTGTGGATATGTTTGGCCCTCAAGATCTTAAAGATCTCCTCCATTAACAGGCTACGGAATTGGGATCCATTGTCCGTCAAAACTTGTTGAGGGAATCCCAACCGTGTAAAGATTTGCACGAGGGCTTCTGCGACATGCTTGGAATTTATGCATGGTAGCGGTACAGCTTCGGCCCACATTGTGCAAGTGTCGACTAAGGTCAGGATGAACCTGTTCCTTCTTTTGGTCCTTTCCAGGGGTCCAATGATGTCGACAGCAACCCGTTCAAATGGAGTACCCACTATTGGCATTTGCCCCAAAGGTACTGGGGGTGTCAAGTGCTTTGGTGCTACCCGTTGGCACTGGGCGCAGGATTTCACATACCTGGTAATGTCAGAGTTCATTCCTGGCCACCAATAGTGGTTTTTTATTCGCTGAATAGTGGCGTTTTGTCCCATATGTCCGCTAAAGGGAAGAGAGTGCCCCATTTCTAAGATCTGGCTTCGGTACTGCGTCGGTACTAGGAGCTGGTTATTCCCCGTGTCCGGGTTGCCCGTTCTACGATACAATACGCCGTCCTTAGAAAAGATGTCTTCGTTGTGTCTGGGGTCCTTAGCCATGGGCAGTCTTTTAAAGCAGAGCTCCATAATGGCCGCTTTAATAACCCCTCTGACAAAGTCAGAGTGTATTTCTACCAGTGCGATAGGAAGCGTCCTGGGTGCATCACTCGTGAAAACTCCACTAAGTTTGACGGTTTCCTCTGTCTTCTGACCGGGTTTGACTAGGTGTTCTAGCAACGATACAACTGAAGCTTAGTCCAGTGTCAAAGAGACAAGTCGTTGAGGTACCATTCAAAATTACAGTTCCTCGAGTTGAGGGTCGGTCCCCCTCAGGTTGAGAATCACTGACATTGACTCTACCTTTCGAGGCTGTATGCAAACATCCAACGCGGTTTGGACCAGTTTGTTTGCCCTGATCAGACGTTCCTGGTGTAGGGGTCTTTCCTTTTCCTTGACCTTGGTGGCCGCGCTGCCACGTAGGCTTGGTGGGTTGATCAGAATTGTTGTTGGGGGGGGTATCGGGTTTTGTAGAATTTCGATTTTTCCTGGGGAGGTCTCTGGGTATTATTTTCTCGTTGGTTATAATTCTGAGAGGAATTAGAAGAATAGGATGACTGCTCTAGATTTAGTTTTCGAGATGGCTCATCTGTGGGTTTACGTTTAGTGCTGGGAAGTTCGGCCATTGCATTGGTATAGCGTTCGGCCTTATTGAGGATGTTCTTAAGTCTGACTGCTCCCTGTTCCGCCAAAAATCTACGGGTTTCGTTTGACAAAGTTGACTTTATCTGCTCCACAAGAACAAGTTCAAGGAGTCCCTCATATGTAAGAGGTAGGTCCGATAATTCGATGCACTTTATCAAATAGCCCGTGAGACGTGAAGAGAACTGTGAAAATGTTTCCGTGCTCTCTTTTCGGCTGTTCCTGAACATTTGCAGGAATTTTCGGGCGGTCATCTCAAACCGTTCTAGCAAGGCCTTTTTCAGCATGTCGTAATCATGTTGGTTCGATCCCAGCTTTGTGTATACGTCATAAGCATTAGCTTTTAGTGACGTTGAGAGCTTAAGTGCCCAGCGGGAACTCTCTAACCCATACAGATTCGCGAGCCTTTCGAATTTTTCTAGGTAGCTGTCAATTTTTTCATTAGGGCTAGGAAAAGATTCTAAAGCAAAAGACAACGCCGTTAATTGGGCAGACTGAGTGCTGGAGAGATCCATTGACTGGGGCGAAGACGGCTCTCCGTTATTCGGAGTAGAGGCGCCCCGACTCTCTAAAGCCTTAAGCGCCAGTTCGTGTTGTCTTTCTCGCTCTCTCTCTCTCTCTTTCCCTGCGAGCTTCTATCTCTGCCTCAATTTTCTTCTGCTCCAATTGACGATCGTCCGCTTCTTTCTTCCTAGCTTCTGCCCTCTCTTCTCTCTCTTTTTCTTCCTTCCTCTCAGCTTCTGCTCTTTGTTTCTCTTCCTTCCTCTCTGCTTCTGCTCTTTGTTGCTCCGCGTCATATATTTCCAGTTCCTGGTTGATAAACAGGTTCGCAGCTTCTGAGTCTAGTCCTGCCTCTTTCGCTTCCAGCCTCAGGATGGATCTCATCTTTATCCTTTCTGCCATTGTTAAAGAATAAGATGTAGTATGACTAGAGAATAGTACGAAAGAACAAGAAGGGAAAAAAAATCAAAGCCGCTACGAGAAAAACCGAAAGTAAAAAACAATTTACTTAATGACCTCGTGTGCTAACTTATCGCCGCTATTATTGTCACTTAAGACTTTTAACGCAAGCAACTATGCCAATTAATTGGTAAGTTGCACTAGAAAAAAATCTACTATTACTAACAGTAGAGAAAGATTTATATTAAAACAATTTAAAAGGGAAAAAAATTAAAAAAAATTTCCCCGAAAATTTTAATTCTCTAACAACAAACTCCGTCCCTGAAGTCAATTATGAGATGAGACGTAGTTAACTTAATTTTAAAAAATCAGAACAATCCGTCTTTAGCTTAGCTCAACTCAAACGCTTCAAAAACCTTTAGTGACTGTAAAACCAGTCACGCGATCCCAGCAAATCTTATAAAGAAAAAAAAATGTAATTTACTCCGCCAGAGGATAATTTAGCTACCCGAATTTATGATTATCCGTACTTCCTACTGCTGTGGAAAGAAAACAACCTGTAAGTATGCTGTGTGGACGACCCAAATACTAAAAGGCATTGTCTAGGGGTGTAATTAATTATTTATTTATTTCCCTAAATCACAAAGACAGATCATTCACACTCTATCTAGTTAGACCCAGACTTAGATCAGACTCAAAATATCTTTATCCCGGCGAGCCAGCCAAATATTGTCGTAAATTTATTTTGAGAGAAAGAGTCTTAGAAATAGTAGTCCGGTTTAGAGTGTAGAATGATGGTGAAAGGCTCAGTGATAGGAAAAGGTTAGCGAGTAAATATGATGCTCCACAGAGTGCTGGAGGAGAGTAAAGACAGACTTATTTACGACAAATCGTTTCTCTCAATCTTCTCTTCCACTCTCCTGGTCAAACAATTATTTGCCAGTTTTCCAGACACACATCTGCGCTCACACCGATTTGGTGCTTCAGACACACAGACGACGTGGATACAACTATCTTAAACAAATATGAGGGATTTGGGCCTTGGTAGTCCAACACAGTACTATGTATGTTTATGCTGTTTATTAGCATTAAACTCAATCACAACATCCAACAGGTTACATAAAAATTATCATAAGTACAGAAAATACAATTAACAAGGTGAGGATGGGGGTAAAGAAGATTGGTATCGACTAAGCCCTTCCCGCTTATTAGACAAAGGTAAACCCAGTCCCAAGATAGATAGTTATCAGGAACATAGGTAATGTAACCTAACAATGAAGTTAATTTCTCTGAAAGAGGTGTTACAATATTAGGTATGGTGGTAGACTAAAATACTGTTATCCCAATTGTGTCTTCCCTTTACTAAGCAAAGAAAAAAAGGGGGGGGTGAAACAGAGTTAACAAATTATCCCACTTAAAGGAACAATGCCGGGTATACAGAAAAACGTATTACCCGGTAGGCAGTTGACAAATGGTTTCTGCAAAAATAAATCTCCTGTCATTCATATACTCTGTGAGGATCCACACTCATATACACCACACACTTACCGATTGCAGCATCAGACAATCCATAGCATGATATACACAGTAATTAAACTCTTTACGTGTGAAAAACTGTCTAGTCCTTCTATGTCCCGCCCCAGATAATGCGAGGTTTCACTGAGAGCAAATATTCCCGCTTATCGCCGGACTTGAAGTTCTAAGAGTTCTTGTGTTTTATTATAAAGAAACGAGTCTATGGGATGGCACTGACGTAGATCGACATAGGGGTGAAAAATGAGGTGCTGGTATAATCCTTCAATGCGTGATGATAGCCACTGACCGGTAAAGTTTTTAATCCAGTGAGGAAAAACTAGGCTCGGTCACAGTCAGGTAAATCGGTATTCTCTCACATTTAGAGCCGTACATAAATTATTGCTACTGGCACTGTTCATCTTCCAGATTATCTCACAGATTGAAATTTAAATTTGATGATAATATTTTAAATGTTCTTGGGTAGGCTTTCTTTCCTGTAGTTATGACAGCTAGGCCGCACCGGACCGCCTCAAGATTAAATTTAAACAAATGTCTCATCAAATTGTCTGGAAGTTTTAGGAACCGAGTCTGAAACTCTCTGTATGATTTATTAAGAATACTGGGATCGCAAAGGTGATCATTCTGGAGAAAAAGATAGAAAACCCATGACAATCATAATCATATCTCAAATATGAAATAATTTTCTAACGCGCGCTAAATTTACCGTTCCGGCTATTATATACTCTCTCGTATTTAATTATGTATTTAAGAAAACCCGTCACGAGTCTAATGGTTAAAATACACATCTAGATATATATATAGGACTAACTAAATATTTATTAATTATAAATTTCCTTCGCGACTTTAAAAGTTACTTTAACATTTAATCATCTATTATTTTTGGAAATGTTATAATAGATATATCATTAAATTTACCACTGGAACTTTTGGGATGAGTTTAATTAAATAGATTAAATAAAACAAAATCCAGTGAAATAAAAATGAAAGCACTAGACCACTGATCACTTTAACAAATATATTATACCGTGCACAGAAAAAGAAACACTCCAATTTGTAGCCACCAATTTCAGATGGGAATCTAGCAACTTTCTATTAATAGCTAGTGAATCTTAAAAATCTCTGGCCCTGAATGATAGCATGGCTTTCTAGTGGTCTGTATATATTTAAAATGGAATTAAAGATGAGGGGGGCATGAGAAAGTTGACACTTTTTTTTATCTCAGGAGACTTTCGGGGATCTGACCGACAGACTAAAGAGAGATGCCGTCCCCTGGTTTCCCGTTTCCCCGTTCGTTGCATCCGACATCTTCCCCCGTTCGCTCCGTCTGCGGTCGGTTTTGCGCTTAACATAGAGGTGCAAAAATTCCGCCAGGAAAGCTTGCGTCTCGTTTCCGGGACCACTACTGCTTTGATCTCTCCCGCTCAACGTCCCTGAAACCACTTCCGTGTCTGTTTGATCCTGTTCCGCTCTCTCTGCTTGAAGTAGGCATAACGCCCCACTGCCCAAGTTAATGAAAATAACTTCATATCCTTGCTCAGGCGATTTGTCCACGTGGGCGTGATATTTAATCTTTCTTAAATCTCACAATGCAGATGACCAGAATCCCCAAACCGGTAGATAAACTGTCCCACAATTAAATCAGCCAACGTGTTGGCCTACTGCGTGGAAAGGTTGCATAGCTATTAATGAGTACCAGGTGATAAAAATAAATTCCGTTTGTTGAAAGATTTAACAAAAAAATATTCGTTTTTTTTTTCGGGCAACTGATGCTAAACGAAGGTGATGGGGTCGCTACAAAGTGGTCGTGCTACATAACGTTATTTTCAGGGTTCAGCTGCAGCATGTGCTTAGTTCGTCTGCTGACAATCGTCCCCTCATCTTTTGAGGAATGAAAACATGGCAATTTTCATGTTGTTTAATTTTTGACAATTGAAGCAAGGCCCTGATCGGTAAGCTTTTGGGTGATTGGTATGTTCAACTAAATCCTTCCTACTTCGTCCGTAGTCAGTTTCTACTCAGGAAATCCGCCTAAGACATTATGTCTTCCCTGGAATGTATTCCACTTTGAAAGAATAAAAGCTCTTAAAATGGAAGGCCCAGATGATCCGCTCCCGCCACGCATGATCCTTGCGTTTAAATTCTTTATTGGATACAAGAAATGCTAACGGAGCGTGGTCACTGTTTGCACCGTAAAAGTTGTACCATAGAGAAACTCATGATGGGCGTCTGATACCGTCAATCCAGAGCGAGGCTTTCTTCTTTCGACTACGCTGTAGTTCCGCTTCAGACTTTATTTAATTTCCAGATGCCATCAGGCAAATGGAAATGAGTGCATGTTCGGTTACTGTCATCGGCTTGAAGCATGTGTTGAACCCGATGCCCAGGACCTGACGCGTCACCCGTAAATACGATGAAAGGTTTCTTGAGGTACCAGGCAACCTCAAATGGGGTATGGCAGACAACTGTCCTTTCAAAGTGCTGTATGCGTGTTCGCACTTTTGATGCCCAAATGACCGTATCAGACAACCTTTCTTTTTTGTGAGGTCAGACAGAGGTGCCGTCAGTAATATTGAAGTAGATGGAATGTACTTTAGTGATAGTATGCTAAACATAGTGATATGAATGGAACGTATACGTCTTTGCACTTCGTTAGGGGTCTTTTTGTGCATGAGCACTATTTTCTCCACTCCCCAAGTTCTTCTGAAAAGGCATCCATACAACAGCCAGTGAGAGTCCATAGCTTATGAACCACAGGAAGTCTACTGTTTCAAACCGGATGCAGACATCTCTGCTATGGTCTGGCTGTGAGACCAGTTTCCTGTAGTCTCCTGAGGAGCATAGCAACCGTAATAGGCAAATAAGTTTTCGTATAGGTTTCCGATGCAATTAATATTAATACCATTAAAAATTATGGATATGGGGACTTTTGCAAAGGTTCTAGAAAGCTTCCTCATCAACCTGGTGAAACACTCCTGGTGCGTATGCAAACCGAATGGCATGAACATTAAATGTGTCAATGTCCCCCTCCTAATCACTAGTGCTGAAAGCTAACCAAGGGTTTAATTTTCCGTCCTTGCAACTGGTACCCCTTGATTGTAATAGTAACCTTTTTACAGAGGTCAATCTTGGAGAAAAATCCTTGCCTATGCTTCCGCAATGGTTAACAACCTCAGAAACAGTTTGGTGAGGTTCAGGGCTGGGGATATTCCGTAACAGCGTTTAGCAGCGGTAATCTATACACAGACCGAGACTTCCTTATTTGGGCTTCTGAAACAGCAATCTATTTTGGAACTGTAAGGAAGATGTAGACTCAGGTTGAAATTCCTGCCTGACGCAGCTTGTCTATTTCTCCGCGAAGTGCTGCAACAAGCTATTAGAGCCGTAAGGGATGGGGTAAAACTCCTGGTTCCGAACAGGGGGTCTCGTTTGTTAATTTCATATCAAAATTCGATGAGATTTGTTCGACCAGGTACATCCGTAAAAAAAGACTGCAACTGTACTGTTTTTAGTTGCGCCCTGGTTTCTGTTTGTTGTACTAGTGAGAGATTGTCGCCGAACTTGCAACATCTTTAAAGGATTCTGTCGGGTTGCAATTGGATACTCCATGCAACCATCATCATCTTCCTCGTCTTACCGTTGCTATGGCGGACAAGCCAGGAGATTCTCGGAGGATGGCACCCGGTCTTTCCAAATTATTTCTACAGCCCAAATAGCAGATTTATGTGGAAGACCTTCTCCTTCCTTTGAATGGAGATCTTGTAATTGGTATAGTGAGATCTTTTTAAGGGACGGCTAAACGGCCCTTGCCATCCGATGCGAAGTTTTATATGCTTCCGGTTAAGTCTGTAGCAACAATAACTTTCTCCTCTGGTTTTTAGTTCTCTCTCTTTTGCAGCTTTGTTGTTTCTTTTAGCGTGGTTTAGCGCGGGACTTTCTTGTAAGGTTGGTTGTAGCTAGATCCCACCTAGCTTTAGCCTTTCCTTGAGCTCCAGATACATACTTGCTTGCAGAGACGACTGTCTCGTCGGTCCTTTTGGTCTGTCAGGGACCGAAGTAAGGCTTCTTGTGGCTCCACTTAATAGGTCTGCCCAAATAAAAGTGTAGCTGGCGCGAATCCGTTAGACGCTTGGGGAACCTCTACGGTAGGCGAATAAGGCAGCCGATATATATAGGTCCCCAGTCTTCCGGTTTCTCCTGACCCAGCTTACGTTAACATGGTGGTAAGAAGGGTGCCGTTTAAAACGTTCCACGAGCCCATTTTCCGGCGGATGGTAGGGACTGGTGTGGATATGTTTGGCCACTCAAGATCTTAAAGATCTCCTCCATTAACAAGGCTCGGAATTGGGATCCATTGTCCGTCAAAACTTGTTGAGGGAATCCCAACCGTGTAAAGATTTTGCACGAGGGCTTCTGCTGCGACATGCTTGGAATTTATGCATGGTTAGCGGTATACAGCTTCGGCCCACATTGTGCAAGTGTCGACTAAGGTGTCCAGGATGAACCTGTTCCTTCTTTTGGTCCTTTCCATAGGGGTCCAATGATGTCGACAGCAACCCGTTCAAATGGAGTACCCACTATTGCATTTGCCCCCAAAAGGTACTGGGGGTGTCAAGTGCTTTGGGCAAAAAAACCTACCCGTTGGCACTGGGCGCAGGATTATCACATACCTGGTAATGTCAGAGTTCATTCCTGGCCACCAATAGTGGTTTTTTATTCGCTGAATAGTGGCGTTTTGTCCCATTTGTCCGCTAAAGGGAAGAGAGTGCCCCATTTCTAAGATCTGGCTTCTGTACTGCGTCGGTACTAGGAGCTGGTTATTCCCCGTGTCCGGGTTGCCCGTTCTACGATACAATACCGCGTCCTTAGAAAAGATGTCTTCGTTGTTCTGGGGTCCTTAGCCATGGGCAGTCTTTTAAAAGCATAGCTCCATAATGGCCGCTTTAATAACCCCTCTGACAAAGTCAGAGTGTATTTCTACCAGTGCGATAGGAAGCGTCCTGGGTGCATCACTCCTGAAAACTCCACTAAGTTTGACGGTTTCCTCTGTCTCCTGACCGGGTTTGACTAGGTAGTTCTAGCAACGATACGTATCTGAAGCTTAGTCCAGTGTCAAAGAGACATGTCGTTGAGGTACCATTCAAAATTACAGTTCCTCGAGTTGAGAGGTCGGTCCCCCTCAGGTTGAGAATCACTGACATTGACTCTACCTTTCGAGGCTGTATGCAAACATCCAACGCGGTTTTGGACCAGTTTTGTTTGCCCTGATCAGACCGTTCCTGGTGTAGGGGTCTTTTCCTTTTCCTTGACCTTGGTGGCGCGCTGCAGCCACGTAGGCACTTGGTGGGTTGATCAGAATTGTTGTTGGGGGGGGTATCGGGTTTTGTAGAATTTTCGATTTTTCTGGGGAGGGTCTCTGGGTATTATTTTTCTCGTTGTTGGTTATAATTCTGAGAGGAATTAGAAGAATAGGATGACTGCTGCTCTAGATTTAGTTTTCGAGATGCTCATCTGTGGGTTTACGTTTAGTGCTTGGAAGTTCGGCCATTGCATTGGTATTATAGCGTTCGGCCTTATTGAGGATGTTCTTAAGTCTGACTGCACCCTGTTCCGCCAAAAATCTACGGGTTTCGTTTGACAAAGTTGACTTTATCTGCTCCAACAAGAACAAGTTCAAGGAGTCCCTCATATGTAAGAGGTAGGTCGATAATTCGATGCACTTTATCAAATAGCCCGTGAGACGTGAAGAGAACTGTGAAAATGTTTCCGTGCTCTCTTTTCGCTGTTCCTGAACATTTGCAGGAATTTTCGGGCGGTCATCTCAAACCGTTCTAGCAAGGCCTTTTTCAGCATGTCGTAATCATGTTGGTTCGATCCCTAAGCTTTGTGTAATACGTCATAAGCATTAGCTTTTAGTGACGTTGAGAGCTTAAGTGCCCAGCGGAAACTCTCTAACCCATACAGATTCGCGAGCCTTTCGAATTTTTTTCTAGGTAGTGTCAATTTTTTCATTAGGGCTAGGAAAAGATTCTAAAGCAAAAGACAACGCCGTTAATTGGGCAGACTGAGTGCTGGAGAGATCCATTGACTGGGGCGAAGACGGCTCTCTCCGTTATTCGGAGTAGAGGCGACCCCGACTCTCTAAAGCCTTAAGCGCCAGTTCGTGTTGTCTTTCTCGCTCTCTCTCTCCTCCTCAATCTTTTCCCTGCGAGCTTCTCATCTCTGCCTCAATTTTCTTCTGCTCCAATTGACGATCGTCCGCTTCTTTCTTCCTAGCTTCTGCCCTCTCTTCCTCTCTTTTTCTTCCTTCCTCTCAGCTTCTGCTCTTTGTTTCTCTTCCTTCCTCTCTGCTTCTGCTCTTTGTTGCTCCGCGTCATATATTTCCAGTTCCTGGTTGATAAACAGGTTCGCAGCTTCTGTGTCCAAAAGTCCCTGCTCTTTTCGCATTCCAGCTCAGGATGGATCTCATCCTTTATCCTTTTTGCCATTGTTAAAGAATAAGATGTAGTATGTACTAGAGATTTCAGTCTAACGAAAGAATCAAGAAGGGGAAAAAAAGTCCAAAAGCTCGCTACGAAAAAAACCGAAAGTAAAAAAAAATGCTTTACTTAATGTTCTCCTAAAAAAATGGTGCTCAAAAAACTTTATCAGCGCTCGCTATTATCTGTTCACTTAAGACTTTTTAAAACGCTCAAGCAACTATGCCCTAATAAAATGGTAAGTTGGCACTAGAAAATAAAAAATCTTACTATTAATAAAAACAGTAGAAAAAATTTTATTAAAACAATTTAAATAAAGGGAAAAAAATATAAAAAAAAATTTCCCCGTTAATGTAAATTTTTAATTTCTCTAACAACAAACATCCGTCCCTGAAGTGTGTTGAAGTCAATTAATGAGAATGAAGAACGTAGTTAACTTAATTTTAAAAAATCAGAACAATCCGTACTTTAAGCTTAGCTCACCTCAAACGCTTCACAAACCTTTAGTGACTGTAAAACCAAGTCACGCGATCCAGCAAAATTCTTATAAAGAAAAAAAAATTGTAATTTTTACTCCGCCAGAGGATAATTTAAGCTACCCGAAATTTATGATTATCCGTACTTCGTACTGCTGTGGAAAAGAAAACAACCTGTAAGTTATGCTTGGTTGGACGACCCCCCAAAAAACTAAAAGGCAATAGGGGGTCTTATGGTGTAATTAATTATTTATTTAATTTCCCTAAATCACAAAGACAGATCATTCACCATAACCTTCTAGGATTAATCCCAGCGTTAGGAACAGACTCAAAATACATTATCCCGGCAGCCAGCCAAATATTC